>OZ034979.1:1461722-1526722 GCA_964030785.1 Siderastrea siderea | reverse complement strand
AACATTTTAAGGTGAGTCCTTGCAAAACAAATAAAATGTATTTGGTGTGTGAATTACAAACTTTTCCGTGAGCTTAATTTTTTTGTAGTGTCACAAGACCAAATCTTTTTGAGAGCTTAGGAAAACTGCGAAGTCTAAAATGGGGTTTGTTGTGTTACTGGGAAACAAAGAGCTTGTTTGTTTGTTTGTTTGTTTTGTCTAAGGATTGATGCAGCTTATCCACATGACAGTTCAATCTTAGTTACACGGTTTTTACAGCGGCAACAACTTCAAACGGTGCCACTCAAAGGTCATCAACCAATCACGAAAAAGATAAAGTGACGCAAATCCAACAGAGGCATTTTAACTCTTTTCCCTCTCATTTTTTAACCTCGTGGTCTGGTTGCTATAGCAACTATGAGATGTAGATCTTGCTGCATCACAGGCAGCCCAAGCTAAGGTTGAGAGCTGCGCATAAATTAGACTGTTTTTTCCACGCTATGCATAATAATGACATCGGCAACATTTAAGAGTTTGTATGGAAATGATACAAAACGTCTCAAATTGCCACAAATCAGAAAGAAGTCGAAATAAAAAAGATTTGTCTTATTTCATTGTTTTATTGGTCATTATTGGAGGGCTTCCTGGGCTGGTTTGAAGCTTTTTGGGCGAGAAATTGAGGTTTATATTTTTCATCAGTTACTGAACGTTTAGAATTAATTAAAGGCAGGAAACAATTTCACACTGCACCTCACTTGAGGTTCGATAAATTCCATCACAATAAACGAATCGCCCTACAACTTCAAAGGTGTATTCTTGGGTCTTGCGCATACCTCTGTTCTTTCTCATGGGTTCCAGATCCTATTTTAAGCCGTCGAAAATCCCTCTTAAATACGAAACTCGCCTTTCCTGGTATGCGTTTTCATTTGAAGTGCACACATGAATCATTGCGAGCCGCGTTTCGACGAAAAAATGTCCCTCAGCCGGGGAGAGGCTGAGTGAGATTGTCCACAAGCAGAAGGCGACACTGCGGAGTCCAGAGAGGTCGGTTTGAGGGCCTGATAGAAAACTATCGGTACGCCCGTGAAATTTAGTCGCCTCACTTGACGCCACGAGCACGCTTTAATGTCTTCGTGCGACAATATATTAGCATAGTGATTTGTTCCGTCACATTTACCTGTTTACCGCAAAAAAAATGTTGTCGAAATTTAGAAGCAGAGACGAGGAGCAGTTTCCACCTAGAAAAAAAACTGCACCGGTTTTCAAAGGAATGGAAATTGTGGTGGGTATTTTCCACGGTCACAGCAATATTTTTTTTAGGGCAGACAACCCTATATATGGGAATTAAATAATGAGGTTGATTTGCGGGCAGTGAGCAGGATCACTTGCGCCAAATACTCGGCATAAAATCATCGAATGGATTGATTAGAGTGCAGCAAAAGATAGTTCTTCGTTCGTCCCTAAAACAAAATTATGGTTTTCGAAGTCAAGTGAGGCGAGTGAATTTCACGGCCGTTCCAATATTTCTCTATTTCTGTAAACCGACCTCTCTGGACTCCGCAGTGTCGTGTTTGCTAATGTCGACAATCTCACTCAGCCTGTCCCCGGCTGAGGGACGTTTTGTCGTCGAAACGCGGCTCGCAATGATTCATGTGTGCACTTCAAATGAAAACGCATACCAGGAAAGACGAGTTTCGTATTTAAGAGGGATTTTCGACGGCTTAAAATAGGATCTGGAACCCATGAGAAAGAACAGAGGTATGCGCAAGACCCAAGAATACACCTTTGAAGTTGTAGGGCGATTCGTTTATTGTGATGGAATTTATCGAACCTCAAGTGAGGTGCAGTGTGAAATTGTTTCCTGCCTTTAATTAATTCTAAACGTTCAGTAACTGATGAAAAATATAAACCTCAATTTCTCGCCCAAAAAGCTTCAAACCAGCCCAGGAAGCCCTCCAATAATGACCAATAAAACAATGAAATAAGACAAATCTTTTTTATTTCGACTTCTTTCTGATTTGTGGCAATTTGAGACGTTTTGTATCATTTCCATACAAACTCTTAAATGTTGCCGATTTCATTATTATGCATAGCTATAGCGTGGAAAAAACAGTCTAATTTATGCGCAGCTCTCAACCTTAGCTTGGGCTGCCTGTGGCTGCATCAAAAATGTTCCTATGTCCAGTGTTTCGAAACACCATAATCCTAGCAGACGTACTTGAAATTACAGGGGGCATTCATTCAAATTGTTTATTGTGTCTGAATCTTGGGCATAATGTTTGAAGGTGCAATCGTTTTTCCACTGTGAAACTTCTTGTTTTCTATCGTTTGGTAGACGAATTTTAGATCGTTATCGTATGTTCGATGGAAGTCTAGATAGAAGGTTTGCGCTTTTTGCAAGTCGATGATAATCTTAAACCACAAGTGTTTTTCTATGCTTCTTACTATGACATAGGTTGAACTGGTAAGCCGAATTTTTAAAAACCGTCCCGAAAAGAGTAAAACAAAATTAAGAGATTTTTACGCTTCCAAAAACTTATTCAAGAAAAAAAAAAGAAATTGTAGTATCAAAAAGGAGAGCCAGGAAAAAAGAAGCAAAAAGGAGCAAAATGCCCCGGGGTCCGTGCGAACCCCGGCCGGAGCAGAACTTAAATTAAATGACGGCAAATAAGGCCGTCATTTAATTTAAGTCGAGCGCCTTAGACCGCTCGACTACACAGGTTCGCTAGAAAGTGAGGGCAGAAATTAGCTAGAAGTAAGTTGTGGGCTCTATTGTCTACAAACAATTGATTACTGCTGTAATTACTCATGTTTTATTCATAGTCCGTCCTGAAGTTGGCACGCTTTTTAAAATTTGCAAATTTGAAGACCAAAGCTGGAAGCCATGCTGAAAACAACTGAAGACGCATATTTGTACGACATAAAAAAAGTTCTCAATCACGTTGTTTATTTTGAGTTCCTTTGTTTTCAGTTGCCGCCATTCTCATGTTCGGTGGATCAACAAACTTAAATCACGAAAGACAAAGTACAAAGATAAACTAAAACAGCGAGGACAAGAAAGGACACACATAACGGTAAATATACACGATTAATTTTAATTGAGATCGCGTGAGCAAGAAGTTCCAAGATAAAAGCTCAGAAATTTTACCGAGTTCGATATTTAAAACTTTCTCAACATTGAATTTTGCGGATCCAATGATTTCGAAACACTAAAAACGAAGCAGGCGTACTTAAAAATTACAGTGCGCATTGATTCAATCTGAATCTTGGGCATAATGTTTGAAGGTGCAATCGTTTTTTCCACTGTGAAACTTCTTGTTTACTGTCGTTTGGTAGACGAATTTTGGATCGTTTTCATGTGTTCGATGGAAGTCTAGATAGAAAGTTTGCTTTTTGTAAGTCCATGATAATCTTAAACCACAAGTATTTTTCTATGCTTCTTACTATGACATAGGTACGGTAAGGTAACTATTTAAACACGGTATTTCCTTCAGGTATACATTTACATTGAAGTATAGAAAAAAACTAACTTCCTAACTAATCTGAAAACTAAGATAGAAGAAACTAAAATAAAGATGAAAAGAAAACACCTGCTTTTCAAGGAGGCCGTGTGTAAAAACAGAATATCGCTAATTAAATTATTGTCAATCGAAATTTGTCTCTTAACTGAACTGGTTGAACTGGTTGAACTGGTAAGCCGATTTTTTAAAAACCGTCCCGAAAAGAGTAAAAAAAAATTAAGAGATTTTTACGCTTCCAAAAAATTATTTAAGAAAAAAAAAAGAAATTGTAGTATCAAAAAGGAGAGCCAGGAAAAAAGAAGAAAAACGGAGCAAAATGCCCCGGGGTCCGTGCGAACCCCGGCCAGAGCAGAACTTAAATTAAATGACGGCAAATAAGGCCGTCATTTAATTTAAGTCGAGCGCCTTAGACCGCTCGACTACACAGGTTCGCTAGAAAGTGAGGGCAGAAATTAGCTAGAAATAAGTTGTGGGCTCTATTGTCTACTAACAATTGATTACTGCTGTAATTACTCATGTTTTATTCATAGTCCGTCCTGAAGTTGGCACGCTTTTTAAAATTTGCAAATTTGAAGGCCAAAGCTGGAAGCCATGCTGAAAACAACTGAACACGCATATTCGTACGACATAAAAAAAGTTTTCAATCATATTATTTATTTGGATTTCCTTTTCTTTCAGTTGTCCGCCACTCTCATGTTCGGTGGATCAGCAAACTTGAATCACGAAAGACCAAGGGCGAAGGTACTAAAACAGCAATGACACGAAAAGACGTACATTACAGCAAATATACTTGGTTAATTTTAGTTGAGATGGCGTAGGCAAGAAGGACCACCATCAAAGAAGTGTCATTTCTTGTCTTAAAGACAAACTAAAATAACAGCTTTGTAGAACGAGTGGTTGATATTTTCATGAATGGGTTTTTGGGGCTTATAGTTTCAAACTTAAGTTCGTGTTGATATTCTGGGAAAATGTTTGAAAGTGCAGTCGTTTTTTTTAAGCGTGAAAGGTCTTGTTTTACATCGTTTGTTAGAAGAATACCGCCAAATTTGGAGAGGTTTCTTTTACAGATCACTGTATTATCTATACGTAACTAAGCCAAACAGTTCCTACTCGGTCTAAAAGCACATTTTGGATAGTGATTAGGGCTAGGAGACACTTACTGTCCCGTTTACGTATCTGTAGCGCAGTGACGGACCATTAAAAAGTGATTGGATGGGGAGGGGGTAATTTTCGAGCACGAATTTTTTTTCGTTAACATTTGCCTTGCAGGAACATTTTCTTTCCGTATGCAATAACTTTTTTCTGGGCTACTGGCTGTGCATGAATTTTTTTTGTACTTCGCCCCTCCCCCCACCATAACTTTTCTAATGGTCCGACCCTAAAAAAACACTTGCCGGCTTTCGGATAGTTCACGTGTGCACTATGGTAAAGGTCGTATTTCACCAAGTATCAAGTTTACGTTGAAAGTGAAACTGCTGTGAGTTGAAGATCGCGCTTGAGGGTTTGTTGATGAACGTAACATTTTGTCTAAATGCGCGTCCTCCATGGTGCACTTGCTCGCCTTCTTCAAAAATGAAATCATATATGGTGTATTGAGGACGGTGCCTCGTAATACAGATATAACCATTGCAAAAATATAGCTATGGGAAAAAGTAGATCTTAGCAAGGGTTATTGGAATCCAAAGAGAAAAAAATGTAGGAAACCACATTTATGAATTATCTCTGAAAATGCATGGTTACCCCCAATTTTCTTTTTGGATTCTGATAGCCCTTGCTAAGATCTGCTTTTTCCACATAGTCATAAACGGCGAAAAAATGTTGTTTTAGGGGGCAAATTCCTCAGAGACCCGAATATCCCGAGATATGCATAACTTATACGCGGTATCAAAAGGAGGCACCGTCCTTAAATGATGCTGCAGCTTGTTTGACGTCAAGGCGAATGTTTTGTTTAGAGACGAGATACCAGTTTTTAGATTTTATTGAGGTTACACAGCTTGGCTGTATTTTCTTTGTAATTTAAAACATGTGTATAGTCAACTAGTTAATTGTGAGGAGTAATGTTTAAAGAGTGCAGCAAAGTATACAGTGTTGAATGTTATCATGTTGACACGTCATTTCTATTTGCAATAAAAATGTCAAAGAACTGAAGTACTACTTAGTACGTTATTTCATTGGTGACAATTTAGGATTTCATCCACAATCCCAAAACAAGGGACCACAATCACCTTTTGTCTGTCGTTTAATACAAGTTTGTTGAAAACATACAAAGTGGTGCTGTTTTTAATGAAAGGACAAATGCGTTGAACAGAGCACTGTTTACCAGGGAAACAGTAAAGTAGATGTCCAACAGATAGTTGACTGTTTAGTAGGGAAACAGTACAGTAGATGTCGAACAGATGACTGTTTCGCCGGGAAACAGTAGAGTAGATGTCCAACAGATAGTCGACTGTTTACGAGGGAAACAGTATAGTAGATGTCGAACAGATGACTGGTTATAGGGAAACAGTACAGTAGATGTCGAACAGATGACTGTTTAGTAGGGGAAGAGTACAGTAGATGTCGAACGGATGACTGTTTAGTAGGGGAACAGTACAGTAGATGTGGAACGGATGACTGTTTAGTAGGGGAAGAGTACAGTAGATGTGGAACGGATGACTGTTTAGTAGGGGAAGAGTACAGTAGATGTCGAACGGATGACTGTTTAGTAGGGGAACAGTACAGTAGATGTCAAACGGATGACTGTTTAGTAGGGGAAGAGTATAGTAGATGTCGAACAGATGACTTTTGAGTAGGGGAACAGTGGACTAGATGTCGAACAGATGGCTGTTTACCAGGGAAACAGTAGAGTAGATGTCCAACAGATGACTGGTTAGTAGGGGAACAGTATAGTAGATGTCGAACAGATGACTGTTTAGTAGGGAAACAGTACAGTAGATGTCCAACAGATGACTGTTTAGCAGGGAAACTACAGTAGATGTCGAACAGATGACTGTTTAGTAGGGGAGAGAGTACAGTAGATGTCGAATAGGTGACTGGTTAGTAGGGGAATAGTATAGTAGATGTCGAACAGATGACTGTTTAGCAGGGAACAGTATAGTAGATGTGAAACAGATGACTGGTTAGTAGGGAAACAGTACAGTAGATGTCGAACAAATGGCTGTTTAGTAGGGGAATAGTATAGTAGATGTCGAACAGATGACTGCTTACCAGGGAAACAGTATAGGAGATGTCAAACAGATGACTGTTTAGTTGGGGAACAGTACAGTAGATGTCGAACCGATGACTGTTTAGTAGGGGAATAGTATAGTAGATGTCGAACCGATGACTGTTGAGTAGGGGAATAGTATAGTAGATGTCGAACAGATGACTGTTGAGTAGGGGAACAGTACAGTAGATGTCGAACAGATGACTGTTTAGTAGGGGAGAGAGTATAGTAGATGTCGAACAGATGACTGTTTAGTAGGGGAACAGTACAGTTGATGTCGAACAGATGACTGTTTAGTAGGGGAACAGTACAGAAGATGTCGAACAGATGACTTTTTAGTAGGGGAACAGTGCAGTAGAAGTCGAAAAGATGACTGTTTAGTAGGGGAACAGTGCAGTAGATGTCGAACAGATGACTGTTTAGTAGGGGAGAGAGTACAGTAGATGTCGAACAGATGACTGTTGAGCAGGGGATAGAGTACAGTAGATGTCGAACAGATGACTGTTGAGTAGAGAAAAAGTATAGTAGATGTCGAACAGATGACTGTTTTTCAGGGAAACAGTACAGTAGATGTCGAACAGATGACTGTTTTTCAGGGGATAGAGTACAGTAGATGTCGAACAGATGACTGTTTTTCAGGGGATAGAGTACAGTAGATGTCGAACAGATGACTGTTTTTCAGGGAAACAGTATAGTAGATGTCGAACAGATGACTGTTTTTCAGGGAAACAGTATAGTAGATGTCGAACAGATGACTGTTTTTCAGGGAAACAGTATAGTAGATGTCGAACAGATGACTGTTTTTCAGGGAAACAGTATAGTAGATGTCGAACAGATGACTGTTTTTCAGGGAAACAGTATAGTAGATGTCGAACAGATGACTGTTTTTCAGGGAAACAGTATAGTAGATGTCGAACAGATGACTGTTGAGTAGGGAAAAAGTGCAGCAGATGTCGAAGAGATCACTGTATTGTAGAGGAGAGAGTATAGTAGATGTCGAACAGGGTATGTTTAAGGAAAGGGAAACAGTATGTTATGTTGAAAGGGAAACAGTACGTACACTATGTTGACAGGGTAGTGTCTAGAAAGGTAAAGACAAGTTTGTTGGACACTGTTTAGAAAGTAGTACTGTTTTGAAAAGACAAGTTCATTGAAATAGTGTACTTGCTTCTACACTGTTTTCAACAAATATCTTTCATTTTCAAAACAGTACTTGTTTCTAACAACAATGAAACACAAGTTTATTTGTGACTTGTTTACAAACTGATTTTAACTAGTTTCTTACATAAATGAAAATAGTAAAAAAATATTTGTTGTTGTACACTGCTTGCAAACTAGTACTGTGTTGAAAATGATTAGACGATTAAGTTTGTTGTAAATAGTGTACAAATAATAGTGTTTCAAAATGAAAGACTGGATTGTTGTAAACAGTGTACAAACTAATTTTAACTTATAAGACCAATGAAAAAGTAAATTTGATGGTCTCGTGACTTTCCTGTCACAGCACTATCACTTCCTTTCAGTGATAAGTTCGTAGGGCAAGAATGATAAATTTGTGATTAATTTTGTCTGAGGAGGACAAAATGGAACGGTTGATTCACTGAACAATGATCATTAAAGCAATACAGCGAAATGACACTTATTTGAGACTTAGTTTAACCTGATTTAGCTTTGATTAGAATGAAGGTAAGCCTGAAAACTAAGAAATCAACTTACCCCTACCTGTACCCCAGGGTATTCGAACAGCCCATTTGTCCCCATTAAAAAAAAATCCAAATACCCAGGGGTTGGGGCGGGGGGGGGGGATGGGCACTGCTGGAAATAACTGATACATGAAATGCAAGATTTCCAGCATAAACGTGTAATTAATCCGAAATTCATCGGTGTTCTAACAAATGAGAGAAAACAAGAAGTTCCACAGTGGAAAATAACTGCACATTCAAACACAAAGATTGAATCAATGCGTGATGTCATTTTAAGTGTCGGAAAACATCTGATTGGCAAAATACTATGCAACTTTGTAAGTTTCAGGTATTAAAGAGCTTAATCCAGTGAGCTTTTATCTTGGAACTTCTTGCTTACACAATCTCAATTAAAATTCAACATGTATATTTGCTGTAATGTACATCCTTTCTTGTCCTTGCCATTTTAAGTAGCTTCGTACTGTCTTTCGTGATTCAAGTTTGCTGGTCCACTGAACTTGAGAGTGGCGGACAACTAAAAGAAAAATAAAAAATGTGATTTTTGAACATTTTTATGTAGTGCAAATTTGCGAGTGTTCAGTTGCTTTTATTGCTTCCAGTTTGCAAATTTTACAAAGCGTGCAAACTTCTGCACAGGCTGTGAATAAAATATGACTACCATATTTACTTGATTAAGCACTGTGACGCTTATTCGGGGGTGGTGTTTATTTGAGGGCAGCGCATAAAAAAATCAACATTTGTAAACAATAACTAGCAAACGCTAACAACAAAATAATGAAATATACTCACTTCTGACCTGTAAAACATTGTAATACGGGAGACTAAATTTCCAAGGCTGCTTTCGATTGAGTTGTACCACACCCAGTTTGCCCTCAGGCAGTGCTTAATCGGAGGAGGAGCTTAATCGAGTAAATAAGGCAATTACAGTAGTAATCATAACTATAACAAAATTCTCTAATCTGATTGGCTATCACCAGCCATGATTTGAGCATTTATAGGACAGTAGGACAGTGTAATTGGACAGTATACGCGACATGCCTAAGTAATTGGACAGTACGCGTCAGAGTGCACGCTTTAATGGATCAGTTACACTTGAATAAGCTTTTTTTAAACGTATTTCGCAAATAAAACTGTTGTCTATTCCTTCTCCGGTACGTTTTCTCCTTTTTCTTTCTTGGATTTTGTTATAGATACGATTAATTGGTAACAGGACTTCGTGTCGTCCAATTCGGTCTGTAATCATACTCGTGATTAAACAAATCGGACTCCCGCCACGCGGTCGTCCGATCTTGTTAATTACTCGTATGATTTTCGACCGAATCGGACTCCACTCAGTCCTATTACCATTATTAATATATTCACTGCAAATAACAAAGGCTACTACGTCTTTAAGCTAACTTTTGCCTCTCTTGATGACTTACCAGTTGCAAGAGTACATTAAGGTCTGAAGGTAGTTGTTTTTCTGAAGGATGGGATTCGTGGACCCTCAAAGATAAAAACCACTTATTCTCTTGAAACCGTCAAGACGTCCGGAGATAAACTTTGCAGAATTAAATGACGAGTCATGGTCGAAGGAGAGGACCGGTAAGTGTTTTATTAAGAACCGCAAGTATGCGACTTCCGGTACCTTGGTGATTTCTTGTCGATCTCAAACCAGAAGAAACGAGTCCCTGGAAACGAGGTTGGATTCATTTTTGTGCGTTTCGATTCACTTTCATGCTGTTCGATTGACTTTTGGCCACTTCGATCTTTTGTTGATATATTCGCTCCATCTGTGAACATGTTAAGTTTTTATGTGTACTTCAATGCGTTCAAAACAATTTCAATACTTTTTCAATGCCATTTGTTTTGTTTGCGGATTTTTGGAACGAAATTTGAGGCTATTCAATGTAAATGTGACCAAAACAGAGTTTGAGCTGGTTTGTTGTCATTTCTCAGAACTACTTGGTGCTGGCTATCCACTGGTATGGTATAATTATACTAAAACAATCATTCACCTCAGTATTTGAGAAGCGTACTCCGGTCATAGTCACAGAAACTTAAATTAAATGATGGTAGATATAAGGCGGTCATTATGTTTAATTCAGGCAGTGCGAGCTCGTGATTGTTCAACCACATGAGTTCACGAGAATGATAGAGGCAAACATTAGCCAGAAGTACCGGTTGGTTGTGGGCTCTTTGTCTGCAGTGAATTGATTACTAACTGTAATCCCCATTATGCGCTGCCACAAGTGAACATGAAAATGGTTTTTTTTGCTGTCGTAAACGACTTTAACTGCATGATTTTGGCGAAACTCTTTTTAAACTGCCAAATTCCAAGTTAAATTCCAAATTTAACTTAAAATTTGAGATCATTCAATTAAGCACTGAGGACCAACACTTTTTCACCGCTAACTCTGGAAATTAGCCAGAAATTAGGCAGTTTTTGCAGTCGTTACATGTGTACTTGTAAAACTTTGGGTACATATCTTTGGGCTTTTAGTAATTCGATGATCATCTGATACTATTTTTCGGCGCTTCTTACTATATAAATAGATTAAATTGGTAAGCTGAATATTTTTTTTAGTACCTTCACCATGCACGTTACCAGATTAAACAAACAAATGAAAAAAAGAAAAACAACAACAAAAAAGAATTCTTATGCTTCAAAAAATTTATTGAAGGAAAAAAGAAAAGACTATAGATTCAGAAAGGAGCACCATTTGGCAATTACTGATCCAACAAAATTTTTACGGTCTGTCAGAGGTGAAACATTCTTTTGTCTACTGTCAACAAAGGAGCCACGTTTTTTTGTTTATTGTTGTTGTTTGGCTATAGTTATCTTATCGGTACCTTGTTCTGATTTATGGCTGTTACTTTATACTATCTGAACACTTTGCTCCACTATCTGAACACCTGGAACAGGCCAGCATCCTCCTAATTCTGCTTCTCCTGTCAACTGAGTTACTCTTCTTCTTTCCTTTCAAAGCAACACCAACAAACTATACAAAATTATCAATTCAGGAGGTTAGATTAAGAACGCACAGTCCGTATTTAAAAAGTATGTGTTAAAAACATCTTTCCGACAGCTTTTTTTGAAGCGTAAGGCTGTTTTAAGCATAACTGCATGCCATTACTGGAATATGCTTCATCATTTAACACCTCTTACCTTTCACCAGCTTGCTCTATGGTTTTTTCCGGTTTTCCAATGACAACAGCCTGCCTGAAAATATACACACAATCATCAACTGCCCCATGGAAAAGACTTTACAAAACGTTATTTTTTTACATGAAAACCTCGTGAAAATTTGGAACCAAGAAATTCATCTTAGTTTTGCACCCTTTACATACCAGGCCCTCAAGACTGCAAAAGCCCTACCCCATTTTTTGTGTACAAATTATTTGTTTCAGCTTCTTACCTTTGCAGTGTTATTGAATGTTTCAGAGATTGTAGTCGCACATCATTTTCTTTCATTTAGTTACCCTGAAAATATAAATTACGAATCAAGTAACACTGCACCAAACTGTAAAGCAAGCTTAACGCAAGCAAGTTTTCCAAAATTTCAAAAAGTAATACAAGGCCCTTAAAACGTTTCTCTGACAGTGTTCATTCTTAACTCTTTAAGTTCTGATATAAACATTATTATTCTCCTTACTGATCTCTGAACAGCTCTTATGGAAACTATTAAGGAGAATTTGTCTAAATACGAAGACATGTTTTTCTTGGCGATTACTGTATTTGTTCACATCACTTGATTGTTTTAACAAGTACTGTAGTGATAATGTAAAGAGAAATTTCATCTTCGTCGCTGTTAGGGTTTGAAGGGTTAAAACATTCCTCTGACAGTGTTCATTCTTAACCAAATGTTTCTTTTGGGCATTTGTCCAAATTTCTCATCTTTAAGGATTAAACAAGACAAAACCATCCAGAGAAGACATAATCTTCCATTGCATTTGTTAACTGCAGCAATATTTTCAAATTCGCTTTGTGGCATTTGGAACGCAAATAACGTACAATTTTTGAAAAGCACTATTTTCTCACCTTCGGTTGCCAAAGAAGTAAACACTTGATTTAGAGCTTTGCTGAAGCTTTACAAGTACAAAATTAACTTCAAAGGGATGACAACATATTGGTCTCTGTGCAAATTGTTTGCATAGATTACAGCAACTTCAACGTTCTTCATGAATACCGGTATTAAATTGGGTATGGGAAGCAATCATTCATTTTTCCATTTGCATACTTTCTAAAACAAAAACAAAAAAAATTCAAATAACCAAATTCATGGAAATACATTTAGTGATAAAAGACTACCACTAAAAACAAACAACGTTTCAACTGATCGTCAGTCATCCTTGAGTTTGACTCAAACTTGAAACAATGACTGACAATCAGTAGAAACGTTCATTTATAGGGGTATTTTCTACCACACTGTCAGTTTGGGGTCTGGTAATACCCATTTTTTTCTTTCATGTTCTTTTTTATTATGGTTACTTGCCCCAGTCTCGGCCCCAGTCTCGGCCAAACAAATACGTGTTGCAAATTTTCGGTCAACATAAGCATTTGCCAAAATCCTCATGAAAGACGGTGTAGAAAATTACAAGGGATGCAATGGCATAAAAATCTCTTGATGAGACCAAGGTCAAAGATCCTAGTGAGGTTTAAAGGAGCCGATTCGATTAGGTTTCTCGAAACAAGCTTCCAAGATTGAATATTCAACAGTGAAAGGCAAACATGTTTTGGTAGTGTTACTTTTCTTTGCCAAAATCTCTAGGGAAATTTGTGTAGAAGAGTACAAAGAAATCAATGGAGTTAACTTCTCTTCGACAAGAGCAAGGACGAAGGTGCTGGCGAGCTTTGAAAGCCAATGATTCACACTGGCACGAATTCGCCGTGGTTTGTAGCTGAAACACAGAAGCCGATTTGGGGAAGTTCCTTGCTTGTGCGAAATCACTAATCGAATCATGGCCTTAAATACTTAAACTTTTTGTTTCGGTAGATACTCGTTTCCCTTAGATGGTAGCATATTTTTTTCCAATTTCCATTATGCTGAGATATCAAAAAAATGACGCAATTAAGTCAAGCTATGGTCAAAATATTTCATCACATTCTTCTTTGCAAGGGCTAGAACAGGTGGATGCCCAGGGATCAGGGATGGGAAAGGGGTTCATACTATCAGGGATTCATGTTGTCACAGAGAGAATGGTGTGGAGAAGACAAACGGGGGAATAGCAGCAAACACGTCAAAGGTACAATAAATCACCAACTTAACAAATTTGCGCCATTTCGGCTCATATCCTGAGTGACCATAATATAATTATTTTGTACCCTGCAGGGGAGAAAAAAAAACGATGGAGCTAATGCTCCCTGCACTGGGGCTTTTCTTGTTCGCCTGCCGTCGCCATTTATGTTTGTCTCTTTCAAGTATTTTGGTGTCTTACTTGACACCAAGAGCCGTAAAAGTATCCTAAAAGTTACAAGGTTTGTTAAAATCAAGCATTTTGACTGTAACTCTCGTAAACGTTTGTCACTCAATTGATGCGATATTTTGTTCCTTAGACTTGTTTTACAACAATGGGCTTAAAGTTTGCAGCAATAACAGCAGTCACTATGACTTAGCTACTAAAACTAAGCTTACTACCAAGAATCTGGTTAAATGCGGCCACCTTGGGTATGGTAAAAATGCTCATAAAAGAACCTGTGATTTTCTGTTTCAAGCTGATGTGTTTCTCATCTAAATGATGAGTGAGAGAAATCAGCCTGGAGAGGTTCTTAAGAGGTTCTTAAAATTGTTTCTAGAAATGGAAATGTTGTACAGTATCTACTGTACAACATTTGCTAAAATTTGCTTTAATTAGTGAATGATTCACTCCAACAGGTCTAACACAAATTCACAAGTTCTGGAAAATCCAATCCGTTCTGTGAGGGAGGAAATGGTATTCTCGGAAACTACACATTGTGATCTGCCCCAGTTAAGTGTTGTCTAATCTTAAGGACGTTCGCGCCAATTGTTTCTGCGCATCCTTACTGCGCACGCAATTCACTTCGTGATGTCATGCCACGTCATGTATTGAGCGTGCGCGCTGTTGAAGAAATGTGGAGATATATAGCGCTAGTGGGGACTTTAATATCTATGCACGGGTTTAACTCTCTTAAATGTTCGGTGACCCCATATCTTCTTTTGATAGATCACTTTCTTTGTCGATTATCTACGTTTTGTGAAAAATTAAAGAAAATCTATTGCAGAAGTTTGATTTTTTTTAACTTTTCTGCCCTCGCATCATCGAATTCTACTATTATTGAAGCTGCACTGTGTTCGTTAAAGTCCATCTTAGAGGTTGAGTTTAACTAAAAGGGTGCCACCGGTTCAAATTATTTACTTAACAGACCCACTTAAGTAAAATTTGACTAAGAAAGTGGGTCTACAGCGAATCATTTTAAATATTTGTCAACTAACAAGCACTGAGGCCATGTCGAGTTACGAGGGCCGATTTGTCAAAATTGGGGTAGTTTTTGACGCGCTTTATTTCGAAAACGAAGTCGGTGACCCCCCAATTTTTTTCCATTTCTGACATAGGTAACTCATTATATGACTGTAGCCAAAGTATGAAAAAATCTGTATTGTAGAAGTTTTTCGCGCGAACGTCCTTAAGTAACCCTTTGATGAGAACCTGCTTCACTTGTCAGGTTGAATTTGTAGGTGCTTTATTGGCCAAATTGCAGCCTGGAGGTTCTTAATCCACTGTAAATCTGTAAATCTTTCAATTATGCACCAGTCATGAAGTTACAGTGAACATAATTCCCAAGAGTGCACAGGACTCTTTTCAGGGTTGATCCTTACTTCAGCTGACTCCAATGTGCCAATTCACAAGAAAGATGGAAGCTTGTTCTCTGAAATATGCACCAGTGGTTTGAACAAATGTATGTTAGCCCCCTTTTGTGAACAGTAGTGAAACGGGAGGAATAATAAAAGGCTCTTCAAAATGAAGAAGAAATTGGTTTCTTTTGGTAACATCATTCTTTTCTCATTCTTGAAATATTTATGTATGTTAAAGGAGACGACGGATGCTGTCACAAGTGAAACTTGGCTGATGTTGCCATGGCAACAGTTTTGCTTCCAGATCATGTTCTTTTGGGACTGACGTTTCTCCGATTTAGGTTTTATAAACATCATCAGAGTGGATTTATTTGCAGCATACGTGTATAGCAAGAAATACAAGAACTTGTTTCCATTGCATTTACGTTATGCATCAGTCAATTCCAGCAGTGCCCATTCCCCCCCCCCCCCGGGGGCATTAGTGGGGCATTTTTCCTCACTCTCCATCACGGGGGGCCGGGGATTTGACGGTCTCGTGATTTTCACGTCACAGTTCTGTCACTTCTTTCAGTGATAAGTTCATTGGACTAGGGCGATAAATTTGTAATTAATTTTGTCTAAGGAGGACAAAGTGAGACATTAGGTCCACAAAACGAATGATCAGTGAAGCAATACAGACAAACGAGACTTATTTGAGACTGAGTTTGGTCTGATTTAGCTTTGATCAGGGACCATGCGAGGGGTGGGCTGAGGGGGCTTCTTTTTGGTACCAAAAAATAAATAAAAATAAAAAAGTTGGAAAATTCATTAGTCAATGATTAGTTTCAGGGTTAACCAGTACTTCGTTTTCCCCAGTTAGATTTAATTTTCATATGGACCAAACAGTAACGGAATAGAAACGGAATACTCCACCCACAAAAGTTCAAATCGCCTTGCTCCCATTTGGCTTGCTTAGTTGAAACTCATGTGCGCTCTAAGGAACTGTATCTTGAAGAAATAAAAAGATGTGACATCGCAGTTGTAGTTTCATTTGTATTTCCACAGGTCGCATCATTTTCATTTTTTGTATCTTGAGCCTGCTCAGTCTTTTAATTGCAATTGACTGAAGTTGACATTCTCGCTGTCGTTTGGCCTCTAACTTTCGTGAACGCTCATTGACTCCCTTCTGCTCTAAAGATGTATGAATTTTTGTTGACTCTCGTTTTTGTCTGGCCCGGCATAACGAACTGCAGTCTGTATCCAGATAGGATTATTGGCAACTGCGTGCTTCGATTTGCTGAAAATCAATGTTAATCTTCTCTATATGCAGGTACATGTAAACTTTGCAACCAGGATAGCTGCTGAAAGTTTTGCCAAAAAATCTCTGTCGCTCCTAACGATGAGAAATAAGGCATTCATGCAGCAGTCAGGGCATACTGAAACAGTGACTTTGGTTAAATATATAGTTCATGATACTCAGCTCAGCTTTTTTAGATGGCCTTATTCCATAACATGACGAGTTGACGACAGGTTTGCTTGTGCAAGTCTTAATAAAAATGTTTTTGAGTTTGAGACCTTAAAGGCGAATATGTCAAGATTTGCATCCTGCCAGATACAACTTAAATTGTGTGTAGGGATGAAAGAACAGGCTCAGGCGCAATATTTTGGAACTATCCTGGAAATGACTGAAGCATTATACGTGTGGAGTATGCGATAAATCCGTGACAAATTCCAGTGTGCACTTGTAGTTCATTGGCTATGTTGATGCTGTCACCTACTTCTCCCAAAGGATGAATCAAACACTTGCAAAAGGCTTGCATTTTCCCACGCTGCTGAAACTTCCGTGAATGCAACAAATTGATCATCACTGATTAATCTCATACCCTATACACTGTATGAATACCCCAATTACAATGTAAATAAACAGGCTGTTAAATTTCCTACCCTATTATCACAGATTTCCAGGTAACGCAAATATGTTTGCTGGTACTACTGTTAAATTAGAAGTACCCTAACAGTTGAACTATTTCCCCTTGGAAAAAAATAAAAGAAAAAAAGTACATAACAATTTTCACTTTATACCATTTTCTCGTCTTCCCCTCTGCCTGTGCCTGCTATATTCTCAGAAGCTACTTCCACTATAGTGCTTTTGGACATTTACTTATGCAACAGATCACGCAATACTCCATGATGCTAAAAATAAATGTGTACTTTTTTAGCTCTTTGGGTTTTTCGTAGAATAGCTTTCATTGCTGGTGATTTCGATACAAAATGTTGGTGATTGCAGAAGAAAGTTGGGAAAGGGTGTTCAAAGCTGTAAAATTAAAGAGCAGTTTGAAACTGATGGTCTTCTGCCTGAGCAGGAAAACTTGCTATGCGAATTTCTTTTAGGTTAAAATATATTCGTGGAATTGCCAACAGATCCTTGATTTTTCAGTACCTTTCAATCACGGTGTACGCTCCTTTCGAAAGGCCTTGTGGTTCCAGTGTCATCGTAGTGATAATATTGGAGTCCCAGCGATTGCAATTACTGACGATGAGGACAACAAACTCATCCAGCAGGTCCCAATAAGCGGCAATTGCGTGCTCGTTTATGGCTCTCCCGAGTGCTTGCTCTCTACTGTGTCTTGAAGAAGCATCTTTGCACTTTAATATCTTAACTCTCAAAGAGATGTTAATCAGAGTCGCTAAGCGCTATGGACGAGCTAGGCCCACTGTATTGCACAATCATCGGTATAAATTACGGAATTTTTAATCCAACCATTTTGGTTTTCAAACAACATTTAATTAACAATTGATCATTATTTTTAGCAATGCGGAGTATTGCATGATCTGTTGTGTAAGCAAATGTCCATTCACAAAACACATAAGAATCTAGCCAATCAGAAAAGGATACAATTATCTCTGCAAACCTGCGGGATATCAGAACAAGCTTTAGGGAGGCGTTACACAGACAGACTATACTGTCTGCGACGCAGGCTAGTTCCACAGAACCAGTCCCCATTTTGATTCACATTTGTCACCTCATCAGTAGGAAAATCCACTGGTGACACCAAAATTTCAGAATGGAGCGTTGCAAGTGAAACAAGTCGCTCGTTCCACAGAACCAGTCACCATTTTGATTCACATTTGTGGACCAAGTGTGCGTCCTCCATAATAAGAACAAGCCACTTGGAGCAAGTCTAGAGCTGGCACAGCCTGCGAGTCCCGCCAACCAAGAGCTTGTTTGCAGGCTGGACCTGGCAGTGAAGTATCAGCCATTCAATTAATCAATCAATGTCTCAGACACTATGATTCACATGCTGCAGAATATTTTGCAGTATTGTTTAACGTGGGCCAAATAATGGGCTATTTAAGTGGAAAAACAACAAAAGGATAACAGTAAAACATAAAGAAACAAGGATGGTTAACATAAGTCGGATTTACAAACGACAGACCGAAGAAGCCATGCCGAATTCACGGCGTGTTGGTCTGTTCAACGAACTGAGTCAAGCACAAAAACGTGGCTGTTTCCTCTGCATTATGCATTTTGGATCGAAACTAACCAATCACGGGAGGTCAGCAGAACTTTCGATCCTTTTCAGTTAAAAGCTTTTAATGAAGTCTGTTCCTGTCTTAATTTAAGACGCAATGCATCTTAGTTAAGATGAATTGCTCTTACCTATTTTCAAATCATCTTAAAATTTGTTTAAGATCAGAAACAATCTTATTTTAAGATGTTCCCTGACTTAAGATAAGATATTTCAAAGTACCTAACGTAAAATAAGAAGTGTAATTCTTAAATTATGCACCTATCAATTTAAAGCCGGCGTGGGGGGGGGGGGGGGGGGAGTCAGGGCATGGGGTGGGGATTTGACATTTTTCAAAAATTTGCCGTCAAATTCCCTGCCCACGGGCAAACCATTCCAGTCAAACGCACAAAGATTTCCCCACCCCGGGTGGCATATTGCTGTCAATCATAACAGAGTCTTTAAGAAACAGTTCGTGTTTTCTGCAAAGGCTGCAGAAAGCATAACATTTGAAAAGAGCAGTCATTGCAGCGACTGGCCCGTACACTGATCATTTGCATTGGCCAAAAAATCGACTTGGTTTCTCTTTATCCCTGTTTACTTCGATACTGCAATGTCTAAAAACGTTCAAATCAACAAAAAAACTCTAAATTAATCGAAAATATGGAGATAAAACGGTCAAATTCTTTGATTATGTGATTCTCGATCTCGTGGACATCAATTATGATTTCAAGGACGTAGAGCGCATGCGTGACGTGGGAAAAGTAATTTTGGTCCCAGTTTCTTTCGTTCAAGTTGACGTTCAAACAGATCCACGTTGGGCGAAGACAAATTCAAATATCCCCTCCCCCGGGAAGGCAAGATCAGTCAAAAGTCCCACCCCAGGGCCAACAATAACAATCAAATCCCCACCCCATGCCCTGCCTCCCCCCACCCCCCGCCCGCTTTAAATTAATAGGTGCATTAAGATATGAAAAAATATTGCGTCTTAATTTAAGAATCAAGATATCTTAGTTTAAGACGTATTCAAAACCTTAAATTAAGACGGTAAGAATCTTACAAAGAAATAAGAGTGTGGTCATCTTAAGACGTTTTTGACTCACTTAAGGGTATATCCTCTTAAAATAAGATGATTTCGGTCTTAATTTGAGTTATTATCTATCTTATGTAAGATGCCTGACATCTTAATTTAACATTTTAGTTTTTACGGAGTTCTAAAGTTTAACGCTAGCTTAACAGCTGCTCCGATACAAGTGCAACACTCTTACCTGCAAGATCTTGACTCCTTTTGCTTTGTGAGTTGACTAGTCTTTTTAAACCGATGCAGGGGGACTTAGTTTCTGTCCACAAAACAACCACTGACGTAGCAAATTCCACTAATGCAGAACAGACGGCCATTTTCGTGAAACCATTTTATGAACGTGGTGCTTCCGGAACTCATAACACAGCCAAACTGAAGACAAATGTCCCTTGCAATTAAAAAACATTACATACCAAATAAAATTACCAAAAACTACATACACACTTTGGAAAAAATTAGAACGTAAACTTGCCTGCTTTCCGAACAAAACTTCGTTCAGTCGGGCGGAAGGTTCAATCTCGTCAGCCACACTCTCGGCCGTTACCGATACCCGATACTGGAAAGTCTTGAAAAGTAATCGATACTCGCACCTAGTATCGGAATTTAAATACCTGTCGATACCGCGCTTTTGACCAATAAGTTGGATGTTCTCGACTGCTTAATTCACGAAATGCTGATTATCCAAGATCTTAAACCAACTTTGAAGTTGGAAACTGACTCTACCCGCGCTCAGTTATTTACATGTCCACAAAGAAACAAAAGGTCTATTATTGTTTTCACTCATTTATATTCAAACCATGATGAAACAGTCACTTTGCCTAGATAATGATGGTAGTGCCATCGAAACGTCGGACAGCATTAGTTTTAATTTTCTTACTGAGGTTTTCAGCAAACCTCTTATTATACGAAAAAGATTCTTATATAAAAAAAGAGTCGATGCTTAGTGTGGGATGCGAAAAGAGTCTTGACTCCCATGGGCGTAATCGTCTAAGAAACATCCCCTTTTGTAACAACATATTATGGACTGTTTACGGGCGTATGAAAGCAAAGCTACTGGTGCGTACGCTCTGTGTGGACCAACTCCGCTCCGTCTTTTGTCAACTTTTGTCAGCTGCATTTGTCAACTGAAGCTAGCGACAACTTGCAAAAAAGTCGAAAAACAGTAACAAAACAACAGTTACAAATTTTATTGTGACAGCAAGTTGTACATTTTGTCAAAACTGGAACACAGACTAAAAGTAGCTTTATTAATATAATTGTCAATATATGACTAACCTAAAAGACAACTCTCGTTCCTAGAACCTGTATTATCGTTAGATAACAACAAGAAGAGTTGTTGACAATACGCAGGCTCCGCAAACGAGGTTGCATTTGAAGTAAATCCCGAAAATAAGTCAGCTATGAGTTTGCAAGCGTGCGCATGCATATTGCTTGCACATGAAAGTGGCATTATCAGCGCTAAAAAATAATAAAATGAAAGATTCGAATTTCTTAGTTTTATTCAATGTTGTAGATGGAAACGAAATTAACCAATTTAAAACTATCGTTGTCGTCAAATGACTACATTTGTTTTTCAACCTTTTAAAAAAGAACGTAACATTTTGTCAACCGATTGCCATTGGTCAGTTCCTTCCCTCGGTTCCATGTAATTCATACAACCCTTGACAGTAAGGTTGAACTTTATTGCGTGACTTGTTAAGTACCCAAGAGTCACGGAGCGTCCAGTAGGTTTTCCTCCTAAGGCACTGTGAGCGCCTTTTTCGACGCGCAGCGATTGCGTGACACAACTTGTTTGCAAAGGCGTCGCGAAGGCCTTTTTGTGACATAACGACTCTGAAAAGTTGGACCAAAAGATATTACAAAGCTGCCGTGATAACGTGATAACGCACTTCCTCTGACAAATAGGAAACGCATAGAGTTGAAGATTCCTCAAACGCAGTGGCGATTACATTATGATGTTCTCTTAAACAAAGCTGCTCAAGCGTAGTAACATGGCGACACAAGCAGATCCGTTAGAACCAGAAGTTGATCCTCCGTGAACTTTTGTTTGTGTTCCTGCCAGTTGTCATGGTGAGTTCGACGGAAGTCTGACATCACTTTCTTAACTGTTGCCTAACAAAACAACAATATAAACGATCGCCATAACTTTCAAAAATCGTAGTATACAGCACCTCAGGAACTACACAATGTCAAAAGGACGAACGAATTGTAAAACGTAATAAACAGTGAGGTCACACTAGGGTCTCAAACACAGAGTAGGATTTGATCCACAATCACCGAACAAAGAACCATCTTGCAACTTTCCCTTGTTGCGGAGGGAGGGGGGAGGGGGGAGGGGGGAGGGGGGAGGGGGGAGGGGGGAGGGGGCGTTAACAAATTGTCGTACCTGTATTGGATGCGGGTCATGAAGATGCTCTCCAAGGTCCAACAAGAGTTGTGGCATCCATGAAGGAACGTCGTAGGGGAAGGCCTGGATACAACTAGCAAGCCCCAGGACTCCTGCGTGACGGTGGATGAGGGCTGGGGAAAAATAAGTATTTAATGATTGTAAAAGGACCCAATGACCTGATAGGTCGAGAGAGCTTCTTCGGGTTATTCCAGGGTTTTCACTAAACCAACCACGACTCTGGAAAGTTCTTATTATCATTTACTTACTGACAGTTGTTGATGGAGCACCACAACTTCGAAAACCATTGTGCAACCACACAAAATGACATCAACTGAAGACAGAGACTCTATCCGACTCTCAAAATTACTTCCGCTGAAATGTCAATGTCACCAACAACAGTCCTCTCAGAACAAACCGCACAATCACACCAGACAGACTAGCGCTGAGTCCAAATCATTTGCTCACAAGAATTTATCTTCAAATACGCCAAGCTGTAATTTGTCTTTTGTCTCTGTTTTAACCCCAATTAAAAGGTTTAAACTCATAATCATTTTCAAACGAAACGCTAAATAAGCTAGCCTTTGCATTGACACGGCAGTAGTGTCAAAAACCGGTACAATTCGGCAGTATTAGTGTCATGAGTTAAATTTTTTGTTGCCATGTTTAAGGTAAAATCGCGGTTTTTCACCACTTATTGGACGAGAGTTAAGAACAGCAACGTAAAACAGGTGTTTCAAAATAGGAAAAATAAATTTCAGCCTAAAGCGCCTTCTGGTGTGTACTGTTGGAGACAAACATGTGAAAATAAGAGAATATCACAAACCCAACTCGCTATTTTACCTGCGTCATTATTGAGTCCGTTTGCACCAATTACGCCTTTCTTCTTTTTCTTGAGCTTGGTGTTCGCCATCCTGGTAAATTGTTTCTGAAGAAAAATTAAAAATAATTGCAATTAAATTGTTGATAAAGATAACAGGTAAAACTTGTGTGAAATCTAGCCGGCGGAATCAACAGGCCGGCAGGAAGGCAAATGTTCAGGTTTCTGTACCACGATCGACGACGACTGGGAGTGTAACTACTTCTCCCTGGATGGGATGCCAGTCCATCACAGGGTACCCAGTATAAAGGTATCGGATGATAGCCCACGCGAACGAAAGGTAAACCCAGTATTCTGCTACGCTTTCTACATAGTTCGCTGGTCCCCGACAAATAACACAGTGTAGAGTCCATCCTCAAACTACCCAGTTCCAACCGAGAACTGAACCCCACACGCAAGCGACTACTAACATCACCACGCCACTAGCTACGCACATAAACTATATCACATATGCGAACTGCTCAATGACTGAGAATAGGCAGTTAAGCAAATCGCTAAGGCTGGCGTTACTACGGCTGCCGTTACTGAAAAGGTCTGGGGAAAGCACGTCTCGACAGACCGCCAAATTTAAGTTAAAGCAAAGCGAAATACAAAGTGGCTGGGCTAAGGAGCTCGACTTGAAAATCTCTTTTCTTTTATTTAACTTTTCAAAGCCAAATGGCTTCGTTCAAAGAACGTTAGCTGTTATTTGCTTTGCTAGGACCAACAGAATATTTCTGAACGAAAGCGTATGCCGCACACTTTGCGCAATGACAACAATTTAATCGAAGAAATATAATAATTTCAAATAGACGAATATCTCAAAGATTATCGAGTGAACAACAGAAACATTTCAGTACTCACCAAAGCAAAATAGTATCGTATACGTATCCAGTTATAAAGCATCTTTACTTAACACTCAAAGCAAACTTTACCACAAAGACAACCTCGCGTTTAACACGAATGTTTCTCTTCGCCATTCCAACACTTTGCCAAAACTTTCTATCGTAAATTCACAATACGGATTTACAAGCGCATGAGCGGCAAACTTGAGAAAATTTTCGACTGAAGTTGACTTCAAAGAATATATTTTCCGTTGGATTTCTTAAAATGCTGAGACTTCCGTAGAAAAAGGTCAGAGAAGCGAAATAAACCCGACGTAGTGGCCACTACGGCAAAACCTCCCGACTCAGGTAGTCAGATTTCATGCTACGGCTGGAGGTAACCGACTGACATGCGCAGTGTCTCATTTTTTGAGAAATTTACTTCTGGCAGCCGTATTAGCGCCAGCCGTAGCGATTTGCTTAAACTCCCTAGTGATGTTTGCAAACGCACCTGAAGTTTGTCATCAAGCTGAAGGAAGCCGTAATGAACGAGACCACTGAAAGTGACAGCTGCCATCTCCCGAACCTAAGCAGAGAAAACAACAAACGACGAAAGTTGAAACAACAACAGGATCAAAACGATGAACATAAGTTTGTCTAGTGTGATAAAAAAACCTAACGATGAAAGTTGAGCGCCCTAAACAATTCCCTTTTACAATGTGTAGAGTTCCTACAATGTAGTTTCGTTTAAAGTTAACTGTTTACCTCTTGTCTGTTCAGTGTTTTACCAGTGACCGTTTTCTAGCTTATCTAAACAACACTACACATTACATATTGACTACTTATTAGTAAGAGATCTCGTAAGACTAGGATGCTGCACAAGGATACAAACTTGCTCGTTAAATTAATTTTTGTCAGCGACATCTTGTTAAAAGCACACGATTCTCGTTTAACAGTCAAGTGTATGCTTGCCTCTAACTGTTCATCTTCTAACAGACTAAGCACCAGTTCCTTCACATCCTGTAGATACTGCGGGTTACTGGTAATAGCAAACATGTTGGCGAAAATCATGACTTGTAAGTACTCCAACACACTCCGCCTAGGATGCCACAAGGTGTTGCTTGCGAGCTGAAACAAAAAAACGCCAAGAAATGACGCATAAGGACCAGCAGTTTTTTATTCGCCTCCCCTTATCAACGTCACAGCGAGAGAGCACCAAGCATGAGGGAGGGGAGGCAAAGGTAAAAGCTCAGCTCAGTATTCCAGGTGAAAAGCTAAAAATCATTAACTACAAATCGTCTGAGACAGAGACAAAACGTACTTGCTTGACGGTCTGTAGGGCCAGCGGTATCATGTTCGATGGCAGCTCCGTTTGAGAGAGGTATGAGATGGTCTACAGAGAGAAAAAAACTGCACATCATGAAAAAAAAAAAAGAGAAAAATGAACTAAATAAATACGAACCAAATAAATATGACTTTAAAATATGAGGCCCAATCAGTTTCGAGAATATTGTTGTAACACATTCATGAACTTTCTGACACTGACTAGTGAAACGTAAATCAACGTTTACAACAAGACTTGAAAAAAGACGTTTCGACCGAATAACTTCGGCCTTCCTTGTTGTAGTTATCTTTAACGAATAACGACGTACTCTGTGACAGTAGTGTTGTAGTTCAGGATCGTCTTCTTGAGAGTCAAATAGGATGATCTGAAATCAACACAAGCAGTTAGACGTTTGCTCTAAACGTATGAGCTATTAGCCCTTTACGTCCTAACAGTGACGAAAATGAAATTTCTCTTTACATTTCTCTTTACGTTCAAACAATGAAGTGATGAGAATAAAGAAAGTAATCACCAAGGATAAGATGTCTTGATATTTAGCTAAATTCTGCTTACTAGTTTCTTAATGGAGAACAGTAGGGAGAAAATGCTTTTTTTATAGCAGGGATTAAAGGGTTACGGTACAATTGGTTCTTACCACTGGCAGAAGTTCAAAGAATTCTTCAGGGCAGCTATTGAAGGTCCGCACAGCATGAGATAAAAGCCAGTTTGTCACTGAAACCAGAAAACAAAATCACCCGAATTGAATTTTAGACTGCGCACTGTCTCAATTTTGTTTTCCTTTAATCCTCCTCCAGATAGGTCAATATTGAAGAAAACATGAATCGAGCCATTAAATTTAAAGATTCCATGGGTACCCCCCCCCCCCACCCATGAAACAAAGAAACAAAGGGAAATCAAGACTAAAAAAACGAATTTAAAAACAGACAGGTTTCTCGTCTAGTCTCTGCTCCCCCCACCCCCCACCCCCCCAAAAAAAGAAAGATAAGAAAACAAAAAAGAAGCGAAACTAAGAAAACCAACTTAAAAACAAACACGTTTCTCGTCTAGTCTCCGGTCCGCGTTTTCCTGACCTGTCACGCAAAGTGAGAGATGTGCATGACAGCTTTGTCACAACAGTTCTAGTTGCTACGTACTTGTCTTTAACCGCTTGATGGCTTCCTTTCTGTCATCACTCTCACACAACCCGTCTTTCACTTCCTCCTTCTCAACACCCTCTGCACTTGCTGCACTGACGTCACTTCCGCCCATGATCTCTTTTTCTCGTGCCAGTTCCTGCAGTCCTGCCAACTGAGGAAGTACTTTGGTAACAAACTCCTTCCGTCGGGGAGATACCGTCTGTCTGATGTTTGGTAACTTGAGGTCATACATTAACGCACTACAAAGGACGCTGCAAAAGGAGGAAAAGAGGTTTTTACGTCCTGAACAACAAAATGCAGACAATCACTATTACAGAGAGCGTCAAAAAAAATACAAATAGCAAGAACACAGAGACAGCAGACAGAACTTTAATTCACCCGCTTATTTGCGGTGAAGTCAGAAATAAGGTGATTCTAAGCTTCTGGCTTCCCGTGCCGTCATTCCTGGGCTGTCTGACTTTCAGGCAAAAAGACCAATAAAACACTAGACCATTGCACTTCAGTTCAGAAAGTTTTTTGCCTATGGCACACACTATGCACCAACCTTCCAAGTCGATCACGCACGTTCTTGTACGGGTGGTTGAGGTTGGTCTCGGCCACTCCCATTAACCGGTGAAGTAGCTCAGGGACTCTCCATTCCTGCTGACAAAGCGCTCCTTGAATGAAGTACAAACGACTGAAAAGAAACAGAGACACATACACTACGGCGAAAAGTCTCCTACGCAGCCGTTTCTTCGCTCATCACGCAACGGGGAGGAGTTTTGCGTGACAAGCCAAAAAACGGCTGCGTAGGAGATGATACGGTTTATCTTCATTTAGAGCTCCTATGTATACACGTGTTTTTAAGGCCAAAATCCATTACCAAAACACTAAAAAACTTACCTCGAATCAGAAAACGAACCACGTTGATCGTCCAAAGGTGCCTCAAGCAACATTTCCAGAAAGCGATGAATGCGACGAGGATCGCGACTTTCCTAGAAAAGACAAATCCAGATTCAATAGCAAAGAAACAGTCTCTTTAATTTGTAAATAGTTTAAAGCCATGAGTCATATCAAAGGTCGGTGAAGTATGACTGTCCGGGTATGTGTAGTCCTGAGTGAGACTGTTTGTGATGACATTGACTGACGTTTCGATAACCTGAATGAAAGCCATCATCAGAGTCACGTGACTTGTGAATGACGGTGTATTTATGTCTCTGGTTGTTGACAAGGCCGGTCGACGAAGTCACGAGTTTATTGGTCGTCTGCCAGTTAAGCCGAGATGTTATCGGCTGCGAAAACTATAAAACGTTAAGCACCAACCACGTTTGAAAAACATGCCAAAATCAGTGGGGGAAAAGTAAATGCTCTTACCACTGCAGTAGCCATACAAGTACCCCAGTCCTCCAAGGTCTCGACATTCACGGCCGACAGGGCCTTTCTCAGGAGTGGCACCAGAAAGTCCCACAGATTCTCAACCTGCATGGAAATGTTTGAAAGAAGAGAGAAGTAAACAAAGACAAGTAATGCCAAAAGCAGGCAAAAACGGACTGCAGCAACTCGTCAAAAATTGCACAAACAAATTCGTCTGGAATCTCTGATATTCGTAAGTGGTAAGGAAAAAGTGCGCACATTGTAACCGTACCACTGCACTGTGACACCTACACCTGAACAGAAAAAGGAACCTTCTAAAGTTTATACTGGCTAATTTAGCAGAAAACATCGACTGGTCTCTTGTGAAACACTTCTAGGTTTCCACCACACAAACGCCAAAACAGGGACAGAAATGTTACCTATGAGATTTTCGGGAAGCCCGTCCGTCATAGCAATGTGTTAGCAAGCGAAAGGTAAAAGATTTATTTTTGCAAACCTTTTCATAACTCCAGTGTTTGCATCCGCGGATGACGGCGGCGATAATTTCTACAGCACATCGCTGGCAGCTTTCCTGTAAAGAAAAGAATTCTGAAACATCAAACTGCCAACGTCAAAAATCAAACTCTCGCATCAAGAAACAAGACACCTTACAATAACAAAACCCTCGGCTCTTCATTTCTCAACAACGTTTTTCTTTTAGAGTATCTTTAGACCAATAATTCATACGTACTACGTACTTATTTTAGTGTCCCCAATAGCCCAATGTCGATATATGAAATTTCAGTCTCTAACAATAGGCATCATTACGACGCATAGGGGAATAAACCCATATAAATCCTTATATTAGTCCCCGAGGCCTCGTAGTGATGTCTATTGTTTTAAGTTGAATTTTCATATATCGAAATTGGGCTATTACTGAATTACTGGTGATTTGCTGGAAGTTTTGACATTTAAATAAAGTTGATGATGATGATGATGATGATGATGACGACTTTTCAAGAGTGATACAACATCGTGCGCAAACGCTTTCGAATGAATGCGAATATACGTGACCATGCCATTACATTTCTGAAAATAAGCCCTATGGTAAGAAAGTTTTTAAACCACAAGACAGCACTCATGTACCTCTTTCCTATTTGACAACTACTCTTTTGATGTTTGCTTCAATTTGATAAGCTGTGTACCTTACCTGTGGGTCTATACAAAGTCTCCCAAGATGGGGCTTGATCAAATCCAGGAAGGTGTCGTCGAAGTTCCTGAAAAGTCCCTGGAAAAAAACCGCATATACATATATCACAAATAATTTTGGACTGTTTTGGTGACACATTATTCCACGGAGATTGTCAGAAGTGTTTTATGAATGAATAAAATTACCCAGCGCCCCACTCTTTCCTTTGCAAAACCATATGCAACCACCCTACACCCCCACTTTTTTAGTCAAAAGAAGTTAGTTGCATGCCATGTGCTATGCTGCGCGATTTTTATTCCACAGCAATTATATATAGATCACGCAAAGTTGTATTCTCTAACCTTAAACAGCACAAATCGGTGCACATTGAATTTGTCCTTTCCTTTCCTGTCTTCCAGGGACAGAAACGAAATGAACTTTGACATAAATTCTTCTTGACTAAAAGCATCGAAAATTGGCAGTTCTTCCTGAAATTACGAGAAAAACAAAGCAAAGTTACACTGCATACAAATGCCATGCATGGTTCTTTCGTAGCTTGTCACTGGGAAGTCACGTAATGCATCTCCAAGAGAGAACAACTAGTGTCACAGAGCATTCCTAACCCCATATATGCCCCCCAGAGTATTCCTAACAACTTGTCAACAAATCAAGCTTGTGGATCTGCATGAGGCTCTGGAGCGCCATTAGATCACATATTTTGTGACATAGAGAGTAGATGTTTTCAGAGGGAACGCTTGGCAGTCTGTTTCTTGCTCTCACTCGTTCTTTACTACTTTGAAATAATATTAAAATAATAACAGTGATGTTTTTACCTCGGAAACTTGGTCACGTGTTCGTCCGAGTGGAGGCTGTTGATCTACAGGCGCATAGGTCAGCAGTTTTCTAAACGAAATATGCGAAACAAATTAACGATTCTTTCATTTGCTGTAGTGGTATGCTAATCACCAGCTCTAGATATCAATTTGTTCAGGCACTATTAGTTTCACTTTCTCACTTACTAATCAAGCCACGAAGCGTCCATAAAGGCGCCTTCACACCAAAAGCTCAAGTTTGCAACCTGCTTCATCAAATTCAAGTTTGTATGTGTGTAAGCCACGTTCTCTCACTATTTTTGGTGCAGTTCAAACACGGCAACTTGAGTTGGCCAATGTGAGTTTCCAATCTTCAGTTTGCAGTGTGAAGCTGCGCTGTCTAACGCAATGCGCAAGCTCCTTACGTGACCGTAAAACTCGTCTCCGCTGACCAATTTCAGCGTTTTTCAGCTCTGCCCAGTGAAGCTTAACCAGGCTGGGGCAAGACTGAAACTCTGCCCCCCCCCCCCGCTAAGTATTGTTGGTAAACAAAAGACTGTTGTTAACAACTGAACAGCATTAAGTAATCATCTTAACACAAGACAGCTTCGTGAATCAGGCCTCTAGTCCCTATGCTCTTCTGACTCATTTACGCCTGAATTCGTCAGCTGTGGATCCCGCTTCACATTTAGTACTAGGATGGGACACAACTTTGTTTACATTTCATTTTTACCCACCTTGGCCACGTATAGTAGCCCCAGTGCGTTTTGTCGATGAAGACACAGCTTTCCCATTCCTTCTTAGTCTTCGGAAGATTGCTTGAGGAATAATGCAACCTATAAGAACAAAATCGGGTAAAATTCTGGTGAAAAGCCCTGGCTACACAGAGCCTCGCAGAGAATTTTAAGTGGACTCACAACTGAGCAATTGTCTTTTTAGAGAAGGCAATTAGAAGCAGGGCACCATATATTTAGGGGAAGCCAGAGGAGAAGAGTGGTTAAGACCTTGGAGCTAAATAAACCTTGCTCTCCCGATTCATAATTTACCTGTCTATAAGTTGAGTCCTTACCATTTATTATCCTCACGATCTCCAGGCTCTGTAACGGTAGTGGTGGGTTCTGGTAGCCCAGCTGTAAACACAGATAATATAGCATTACATTTAGATTATCGACAATGTAGCTTGAACAATAAGAGGAAAGTGTATCACGAGGAAGTTCATTTCTTCCTTCCGTGTATAGCACTGGTTGAATGTTATAAGAAAACAATTTATCCCTTTATCCCTTTCACTATCGCAGTGTAGCACTTATCATTTATTTGATATTGCTTGAGGATGATTCTAAACTAGAATCCAAACACTGAAATCCTCTATTATATGTTCCTTGCATGTATTACATGCTCCGCATGTCTGTCCCAGGAAACTCCTGTGCGCATGTGCGATCATAGGGATTCATCCACGCACCGTTCCCATCTGTCGTTTTTTTTTTTTAGCTCAGACGGTAGAGCCGTGGACTAGCTACCCGAAGGTCGTGGATTCGAGTCCCACCTGAGCCACTGAAAATTTTATTTTTCAGCTTTATTCGATATGGCAGTCGAATTGCTATAAAGAAACTGTATTTTTCTGTTACTGTTTGTTATGCTGTACAAGGTGGTTCCAATTTTTGAGTCTGTGGCCAGTGTGACCAAAGTGTGACCATTCATATACTGTCTATCTCTTGTTAACTGCGTATAAAATTAATCTAATGAAAGTTCATAGTGGCAAACTTAATGCCGACCTTACCAACAGCGTACGGATTGACAGTTAGCTTAGCGTGTGGTCGTTTCTGTTGTTTGAGAATGGCTCCGACAGCATTTATTGCCACCTAAAATACAAACCAAAAGTTAGAGTATTGTCAAGCACTTTCAAACATAAAGCAACCCCCACCCCCCTTTCCTTTCACCCGACTTTTTACCACCCGGCCACTGAAAATTTGAATAACGTTGAGTAGTTTTAAGGGGAATCTTAGCAGTACCTTTCTCTTGTTATTAAGCCTCATCAGCTATTAAAAAACCCCAAGAAACACTAGGGCCTCCACAGACTAGACAATTAGTTGTCGACAACTAAATGTTGTGGACAACTAATTTTGTCCGATGCAAGCATTCCACACACTGGAGTGTTAGTTGTCGACAACTAAGGGTGTGTTTCTTTGGGAGAATCCGAAAACGGATTTGTGATCCCAGATCATATGGATTCTTCGACACCAAAGAAACGCAAAATCCGAAAAAGGATTATTTTGTCATGACAAGACAGGCTGGAGGCACGCAATATATATATATATCAGAACGATCCTTCTCTCGTAATGCCCTAGAATTCAACTAGAATGGAATACAAATAATTTATAAGGAAGGACAATATCTGCAGTAGTTCAAGTGAACTTGATATTTGCGTTCACAATTAGCAAAACTGGTCCCTGAATTACAGAAATGGTACACAAATGAAGTTATCCTGACGTGTCAATGCTTCTGTCTGTACTTTTGGAGAAAACGTTTCAAATACACGGAACGGAATAATCACCCGAATTTTCTTTTCCACGATCGAATGTTTTGTCACGCAAGATCGAGAGAAAATATGGCGAGACCAGTAAATTTGCATGGAAGACCGCTTGATAGATGTACTATTTTCGGATCCGTCCCCAAAGAAACGCACGTATCATGAATCCTAAAAATCCGGATTTAGATTTGATCTGATGTATCCACTCGGAGTGTGGATTCTTCAGATCACTAATCCCTGATTAATCCATTTTCGGATTTAGGCAAAATCCGTTTTTGGATACAAGAATCTGGATTTGGATTTTCCCAAAGAAACGTACCCTAAGTCAGGCCAGCGAGAGCTTGGGAACTAACGTACACTATGCAAGGTCATAACGCAATACGTGACCACGCAGTTATGATAGTTGTCGACAACTAAACCAACCATTCCCACACACGGGTAAAACGGTCAAAAACTTAGTTGTCGACAACTAAGCAATTTCCCTTTTCGAAAAGGGAAACTGAATAGTCGTCGACAACGTAAAATTTAGCGTTTAGTTGTCGACAACTAATCTCACACACAGCGTTAACTATTTGTTGTCTAGTCTGTGGAGGCCCTTAGAAACCGGTTACATGAAACTCATTAGAAGCCGTTAGCATAAGCGCCAGCATAAGCAAAGGACTCCCTACAAACTTGCTAAACGCAAACAAAGGATCAAAGTGTTTTGATTCGTGTACTTCCCGTTGGGTTTTTAAGGGTTCATATGCGTTTTAATCTTCCTGGGGCTAGTGAATACCAAGCTCAAGAAACTCTATTGAAACCCTAAAATCATTAAAACCTGAATCACTTGCAAACGCCTTCAGCGCAACTCATTTAAAGACCTTTTGTCTGCCTCTAGAAACCCTTTGAAGTGAAGCTTCAAAAAACCAGTTCGAAAACCAGTTTTAAGTATAGTTCTTTACAAAAACGGAACCCTTTTGTCGCCAACGTTTGCTCAAAATGTGATGATTCATAAAAAGTGCTTCACTACGGTTATGGTTACCTTTCGAATTGCCAGTGCATCATGATTCAGGAACTTCACACATAGCCTCACTGCATTGGCCGGCAGAGGAACATCATAACGAATCAACAAATTGATAAAACTAAAACAAATCTGCAGATACCGCCAACGCCTGAAAACAAAGCATTAAGTATTTCCAGTCAAATTTCAATTTGACGAGCATTGACAAAAACAATGTAGCAGGCAAAGAACTACATCAAACCCAACAACAGATTAGCATATTTGCACAAGGTTTATTTTGGGTTCCCGGTCACTATGTCTTTCCTAACTTTTTTCATGAACTGCCTTCTTGACTTTCCTAAGGCTTCAGGTAGTCATCATCTAACATTCCTGATATAACTTTGTTGCACGGCGTTGAAGAGGAAGCCAAACGAATTAAACACCTGGATTTAATATCATTCAACATTGTTGAGTTTATAGGGAACCTCCACTGTTATCCAAAATTGGCGTCAGATTTTGGCGGTAAAGCTTAAAATCCAATTCTTTAAGTTAGCAAGAGGAGAAAAGTCTTAGTGTACCAAACAACCGCCCCACGGATCGGGGGATCTCGTGGCTGTTGATGCTTTTTTGCTTATTTGTTCGTTAGGTTTTTTTTTTAAATTTCTGCATGGAACCTTGCAACTAAGGAAAGTTGGATGATGTGCGAGAACCTGGTACAGTCACAAACCTCCTGAGCGATCTGAACTGCCATTCTTCAGAAAGTGCGACGAAAAATTGCACGGCTTACTATCACAAACAAAGTGGTGAACGGTAAAATCGCAGTTGATATTCCTGCGTACTTGGTGGGCCCTACCCGTGTTACACGCTCTTTCCACCGCATGTCGCTTTTTTAGCATTGGTAGTAACAGCAACACTTAAAAGTACAACTTTTTCACTAGACCTTTGAAAGAATGGAACGCTTTTCCTTCTTTTATTCTAGATCAGCCTAGCGTGGACGCTTTTAAGTCTTCTCTTACGGATTATTTTTGCCTCACTCGTTGATTTTGTAATTCTTACTTGCACCTTTTTTTCCTTTGTGTGTAATTTTTAAATTTTCACTTCACATTCACAGTGATGAGAAACCTTTGTGGATCGTATATAAGTACAGTTTTGTATTTTATTTCACAAATATGTTTCTCTCCGTTAATCGTGGTTAATTAACAATGAAGTTTGATCTGATTCTATAACTTTTTTTCTCTTGACAGTGTATCTTCTCATGAGTTTTCGGAGCACGTTTAGTTTTCAGTCGATTACAGGATCCACTTCCCCTCGAGTGTACTGACTCCTTTCAGTGCATGGTTGAAAGAGATCTAACACCTTGCACCCCAAAATTGTGAGTATTAGGTATGAAATCCCTTTTATAGTGGAGCTCTTAATTTTTTCCAGATTTATAACTGACAAAACAGAAGAAAAGAATCGCGCGCGCGTTCGAATTCACGCGCGAGCTGCCAAATATGACGAAACAGAAGCGAAAAAATCGTCACAAACAAACTGAAAGAGCAATCTGTTCAGGTGATCAAACGCGGACGCCGTCAAAGATGGATGGCGAGAGATCTATTGTACGCAATTGTGTTATCATTACAGCTTTGTTTGTTCCCTGTGTCGTGATTGCTGTTGTCACAGCATTGATATGTGTGGTGAAAGCATGTCTATGTGTAATGGAGAAACTTTGTGCTTACATTCAGCAAGAGTTGGATTTGTTCAATGAAATACACGAAGATAACCAGGAAACGGTGTGGGATAAAGGAGGTTTATTTGTAGCCTTCATTAAAGGCGAGGACGTACACGATCGCCTTCAAAAGAAGAACACTCTCAGGCCCAAACCAGATAAGGACACGAATCCAACTATTACGGAAAGAATTTCCAGTGGAATTGGGATGTCTCCAACAGAAAAGCGTCCAATGAATGGAGACATTTTTTTAAGAGAACTTATTCTTGAAACACCATGGGCTCATTTCCCGGCTTATCACGGAATTACCGGAAAGAGCACCCTTCCTTATGTCCGTAAAAGTCAAGATTGCACCAGGATTGGTATTCCTGTGTCAGATTCAAATCATCCAGTAACCAGTAACGTTGTCAGGGACGCTAACCTACGTCGCGTAGTAAAAGGAAAGAATGATCACGGCCATGAAAACATGATGGCTTCACTACGCGCAAATTATGGAGACCACTGCCAGATCGCAGATGCTAGCTCAGACGTAGACTTGCAAGAGGGTGAGAGTATCCCCCGCTCTCAAATTTCGGTACTGTCTTCGCAAAACAGCGCAGAAAAACAAGTAAATCTATCTCAAGATATTGAGCAACCTTCGTTCCGTGCTGAAAGAAAGAAGAAAAACGGCAAAATTACGAAAGTTGCCTGTTCCAATCAAGTCGTCCCAGAAAACAGCAAGAAAGTGAAACTTCAAGAAATCAGTCGTCCACCAGTCGAGGTAAACAAAGGGAAGAAAATAATCAGGCCTACGAACGTTCGCTGTTCCAGTGAAGTTGGCGTGAATGATAAAGTTGAGGCATCTCAAGACATCAGGCGTTCGTCCTTAGCTATCAAGAAAAGAAACAAGAGAAGAATTTCTGCCGCGAACGAAAGCTATTCCAGCCAGATAGCGACAACAGAACAATTGGCAAAGAAAAAACGAAAGGAACCGGTTACAGCACCTCATTGTCGTAACTTTCCAGCGCCTCAAAGCTTGAACAAGATGAACAAGAAAAAGAAATCTCAAAGAGGTTGCCATTCACCAATAGAAGTAAGGCAGCGAAAAATGGTGGCGGTAGAAGTGAGACCTAATGCACCATTCATCGGAAAGCAAGAACTAGTGAAAGCAGATCAAAAGTTAGCCGCTGAAAATGCGATTCCAGTCGGAGGGCTGTTGAGTGCCAATCTACAGTTGCAAGCTACACACCGAGAACCAACTTCAGTCCAGAATGCAGGAGAACTATTGAATGCTAAACGACCATTACCCGTCACGCCCTTCAGTGGAGAGTCAGCTGAAGAGACAATCGACATGGATCAGGCGTCATTACCAGAAACTCCCTCTGTGACAGAACTCGTGTTTCTAATGGAAAAGCTCCAAATTGCGCCATCTGAAGATCCCTCTTCTGATTATGTTGCTGATATCTCTTATTCTCACCCAGATGATGACTCATATGGTTCGGAACAGGTAAACTTCCCTGAGTTACAAAGTAGAAGGGAACAAGCTCAAATCACACCATCTGAAGAACCCGCTTCTGATTACGTTGCTGGTGTCTCTGATTATTCTGTATCAGATGTTGACTCCGATGATGCAGAATATGCACTCTTCCCTGAGTTACAAAGTTTGGGTAAACAAGTTCTACAGGTAATTCAGTTGCTACCATAGAAGGAACTTCGAACATTTTAACAGGATACTTTTGATGATCTTCTAATTTCTGTGTCTTGGGCTCAAGTGTAGTTATTAACAAGTTTTTTTGACTGTAAAGAGTAACATACATTTATATTTCTGGTAACGTAGTTCCGACAACCGCTTTATGCAATGACGTTGCAACTTCATATTCTAATTTAATCATAAAAAAAGTTTTCTTAGAGCCAAAAATACCAAGCGATGGTTGCATATGGACTGCACGAACAACAACAAGTTTATTAAATTGAAATTTATTGGTTTACGTAAAATTTTGTATTTCTTAACGTTTTCATAATGAAGGGATTCACATAATACCGGTGCGACTTTCATTCGGGTACGACTAAAATTAGTCTTCCAGGAGACTGTTTTCATACTGAAACGAGTGGTCGAACCACGTGTTAAGGGTTACTGGTTGAAATTGTCGATCCGGTACAGCAACCGGGGGTACTGGTGCGAGATTTTCTGTTTGTATCACGTTTACAAACACAGAGCCACAAGAGGGAACTGGGGGGAACTCGCATCCGTGTGAACTCGTACTGGTACGAGATTGCCAAACATGCCGAATTCAACAGGGTAACCAAACATGTGCAGCATGCCAAATTCAACAGGGTAACCAAGCATGTGTAACATGCTGAATTCAACAACACGGTAACCAAACATGTGTAACATGACGATTTTAACAGGGTCACCAAACATGTTTTTGTTTGGTTACTTTGTTAAATTCGCCATGTTGTGTAACATGCCGAATTCAACAGGGTAACCAAGCATGTGTAACATGTTGAATTCAACAGCGTAATTAAACGTGTGACATACCGAATTCAACATGGTACCCAAACATGTGTACATGCTAAATTCAACAAGGCAACCAAACATGTGAAACATGCGAATTCAACAGGGTGAGCAAACATGTGTACATGCTAAATTCAACAGGGCAACCAAACATGTGAAACACGCGAATTCAACAGGGTAACCAAGCATGTGAAACATGCTGAACTCAACAATGCTGAACGATGGTGAATGGAAATGTTGGACGCAATTATCCGACGCGTTAAGAAAATGATGATGGTGTGACTCAGTCAGTTGATGAGTTTTACAATTTTTCAATATAATAGGATTATTAAGGGAACCGCACCCATGACCCTCCGCAAACCAGTCCGATGCTGCAATTACCGAGTTGCAGACTTGTTGAGCCAGGTCCTATTTACTGGGTGTCCTGTGACACATCCTGAACACTGTACCCTGGCTCAAGAGGCCTGTTGTGTATGAGTGAAGGAATGGAAGTCAACCTTACTGGCGGTCAAAAAAAGCGCCCAGGGTTTGAGATTAGGTATCCTAGTCTTAAGGGGCTTAGTTAAAGCAGAAGAAAAGTAACTTACAAGGCGTCACTATCCAGCATATCCACCAACGAACTCACAAGCTTTTGAAAATTCCTGCAAAGAAAGAATGAATGGTAAAGAGACAGTTTTCCTAGGACTTCCCTTGACGTGAATGATCACTTTAACAAACTACAATAAATACTCTTGGGTTTAAAGCATTCAGCAAGAAACTAAGCTCATGATATACGGTTAGCGCATACTAATGCCTCATCAGTTTGCTTACTTTTACTAGATCAACTATTCAAAGACATTTGAATAGTAATATATTATGCATGCAAGTTAGAAGTCCGTGCAAATGGGTCTCTGACCCCATGCCTCTCTCCTATTGGTTTGGCGGTACTAGCCGCTCCCTGGCGTTGACAGCACATTTTGAGGACTTTCGAGTGTAAAACACCACGACGACAGTTCAAACGTCGCGACTCGCCCTCCCTCTCTTCGCGATCTATCTTCGGTGCGGCAGCCCATCGGCGAAGAGGGGTATTTTCCCTTCGAACGTGTTTTTATTCGTTGTGGTTTCTGTATCCTCGCACTATTGCCCATATGCTTTCTCCAAGACGCCCGAAGGGAAAATCCCTCGCTCCGCCATGTAGCGACACTCTGAGTCGTTCCTGACTACGCTGGAGTGTTGCTCCCCATCTCTTAACCCAACAACAATGACTTCAGAAAGAATATAGCACTGTTCGTCTTTAGCAGGTTGCTAAGCATTTCCTCACTTAAAACATATCAGCTGTTTTCAGCTGCACATACTGAGTTACCCAAATCGAAAGGGAATGGGGGTTTGGTGCTTCTCTCGAGAAAAAAATTACTCTTGTAACCACCTTCATGAAATCCTGTTTGAATCAGTTCTCAGTCAAACACTGTATTTAGAATCTCTTGTAAGCGACCATCTTCCACCTTCGTGAAATCCCTTTGAGTCACTGAGTGCTGAGCTTACTAACTCTCATACGAAAGCACGCTCTGGTTCTGTAAATATAAAATTTGAAGTCTTTAAAGTACCTCAGATTTGTATCTCGTGTGTTACTCCAAGCCTCCACGCTCTCTTTGACCTCAGACTCGTTTGGAAGAGCTCTCTCTGATGGACTAAATGGCTGTTTAAGGAATGTCCCTGGCTCCGGTCCAGTGGAACTTAAAAGTCTTCTAGCTTGTTCGACCGCAGAATCAGTTACCTGAGAACAAAACAGTCAAGGTTACTATCAATTATCGTATCTGTGTTGTACACATTAAATGCTGTCCCCCAATGTTTTGGACATGATGCGGGTGGTAAAGCAAAGTTTAAAGGGAGAGGGCCACGGGATTAGCGAATGTGCGCGCACGAGAGTGCAAAATGCTGCGCGTACGCAAGAGTACTTTTGCAATCAATTGTACCTAAAGTGATTTTTGATGATTTGTATAATTTAAGTTTGCGTGTCAATGCCAAAACAAGAAGATCGTCATTTATTCTCACGTAAGACCAACAGATCAAGGAAGAGAGTGCAAAACGATTTATTTGAAAGTTTGCATGGGAAGTAATTGACAACGGGTTTAATTCATCCACACAAGTTCAATGCGATCCACAAGATCAACCACTGTGCGCAACGAAGTTGCAGAATGAGTCCATTCCTGACACTAGCCGATCATTTTATTTAGGAACTGCTGCATTTAACGTTGCGCCAAGGTTGCTCGCCATGTCCCCAACAATGCAGCTTCGCGTGGCCGGACCTTGGCGCACCTTCGCACTTACTGTCAATGAAAAATGTTCTTTATTCATTCACTTTTTGATATCTTACCGTTCTACTGATCGCCACTGTGTCATACTTCTTTACCATTTTCTCTGCGAGCATCGTGATCAGAGCGATGATTGAAGGTTTTTCTGAATGGTCAGCCTACGAAAAACATTTACGTCAAATAAAAATTTTCTTTACACGTCTCTACAAATAACTCAGTATATTAGGAGAAACTCGTTGTTAATAGCTTGCCTTGGTTTTCAGTTGCCTTATTTCTTTAGACACGTATGCCTTACATAGAAGGGACTTTTCATTCTTCAAACGGCAAAGCCGAACGCATTATGTCGTGGAGATGCACTCGAAAACCCGGTCATTAGCTAGTCAAACTCAAAGGTGCGATATAAACCAAAAAACGCGTTGTGATTTGTAACACAAAAATTTGGATCTATAAACTGAGTTGGATTGTTAATTACATTTAACGATTGTAAGTAGTTATCCTCACTACAATAAGGAGATTTACTGATTGGTAGTTATTACCTTAACAATAACAGGCCACACATCGACCATGACTTCCCAGTAATGAACCATTAGGAACAGCATGCGGTTGTTAAGCAACACGTAAAGTGCCCCCTACAGAAGAATCAAGATAACAACATTCAATAAATTAGCTATGATAAGGACGGTGCCTCCTAATGCAGATGTATTTTTGCAAAGGTTGTGACTATTGGGGAAAAGTAGATCTTAGCAAGGGTTATTGGAATCCAAAAAGAAAAATGTGGGTAGCCACGCATTTTTCAGAGATAATTAAGCAACCATAATTGTAAAAAAGCGTCAAAATACAAATAATGTATGGCAATTTCTTTCCAAATTTAAGCTCAATTATCTCTGAAAAATGCGTGGTTACCCCCAATTTTCTTTTTGGATTCCGATAGCCCTTGCTAAGATCTGCTTTTTTCCACATAGTCATAAACCGCGCAAAAATATTGTTGTATTAGGGCGCAAATTCCTTAAGAAACCCGAATATCCCGAGATGCGCAGAACGTATGCGCAGTTACCAAAGGAGGTCACCGTCCTTAACGTATAGTTCATTGCAGAATACAGTCAATCGCCTCTGGCTGATCATCTCCCTCAAGAAAACAGTTGGTTTTGTAAGTGATCTGTGAAATATTGTAATCATTTCACCCGTGGAAATTTTACACCCGTGGAAATCAAAACTAAGTAAATAAAAGGTTGACGGCATTTTTAGGGAGTACCACGTCAACTTTAAATGCTGGCAGTTTGACCTTCTCAACTGCTTTTAAATGCCAGAAAACAACCAAACAAGACGACAGAGCACGTCACACCAGGGTAGCGTCACTAACAGGGGTCATCTTACCGGTGTATATTTTGTTATCTCATCAGGAGTTCAGTAACATTGTAGAGGATACAGTTTCCCACCAAACATCAAAGATCTACGTGTAATACGAGTATTGTTGGCTTTCACTCCCTTTTTGCACTTACACTCTCTGTCTCTCTAACTCAGTAGAGACCCTCCGTCTAACGACTTGCTAACGACCACATTCAACAAGCAGTCTCTTTGCTTGACTTATAAGAAGATTGAATCTGTTTGATCCATTTGCTTCTCAGTGTACAGATAGCAGTATATAATGAAGGGAACAACCTTCCTAACACGGAGTCCTTCTTCTTAGAGGTGGGGGAGGGGGGGGGGGGACAGTTAGAGCTCTGCTCACAGGGTGTTAAAGATTTGCACTTACCTTAAATTCCTCGTGTGAGACGTCTGGATTGTCCTGAAGCTTTGATAATATTGGTGGAATCAATGTTCGAGCAAAATAATCGAACACATCAATACACGAAGACAGGACTCTTTGAGCTTTGATGCGAACCTGGGGATTACATGATAAATAGAAATAAGATTCAAACAACAAGAGTAAGATTCACGACCCTTGAGTGCCCCACACGACTGTCTTTATCACAAGCTTCCCTTCCAGTAAACTGATCAAGTACACTTGGGATTTTCCTAACAGGTCTGTTCTAAGTTTCATGGCCCCCGGTAGCCTGCATAGCAGACGTAAACGGGGCCGGGTAGGGGACCAAGAACGCGGGAGAAAAATGGGGGACTGGGGGCTTGGACTTGGGGGCTCGTCACAAGCCGACAGTCCCCCGGTCACTCAAAGAAGCTCAGTCATCCTGAGGACCTTTTACCTCATCCCTTCACCACTGTTAATTAATCCTGAGGGACAATAATACGACTGCGGATGATTTTTGTCCAGTTGGAAGCCAATACAGCGTAGAAAGCCTGAACACCACGCCACTTTCGTTTACACGGCACTTAATAACCAATTTTCATCCAACCATGATTTTTATATTTACCATACAAGATCACGGCTTAACTTAAGCCTACTTTTAACTTTTGTTTATTAGTAATGTGACTGTTTTCTTGTAATTTTCCATTCTTCACTCATCTTCTTAATACTCGAAGTGATTTTCATACTGTTCAAATTCATCGTTTCGTATTTTTAGTTCTAATGATGACCCATACGTAAAACGTGATTTTGGTGTCCTCAATTAGAGAAGGTAAAGAAGGGAAGAAGAAAATTTTAAAGTTCACCCACCTCCGTGTAAACTGTGGTTGCAAGTTTAAACAAATCGTCCAGTAATACTTTGTGCAGCGTTGTTAACTGTGTTGAGACCCGATCAAGGATACGCATCTGAAAACGAGAGATTCATGTGGCCTTGGGTTATAAGAATACTTTGACTACAATCATTACTTGGAATAGGGATGTACGTGCGTTTATAACCAGCAAAGATTTATTGGACAAGTTTTTGTCAAAACTGTATGTCATGGGGCAAGGCTGACTTTGAACAGAGGTTTTTACTTGGTTAGGGTTGTTATAACGTTCATCTAAGGAATACTGGCAGCAAAAATAAGGGCATCTCTTTCAAAGATTTTTTTTATAACTCGCCCTTAAGTCTCAATGTAACTGTGTACAAGACTAACTAGCAGTGTTGAAGGGTCATAGGCTCCACACCCAAATCTCATTGTCTCTCACAAAATGTAAATTCAAATTCTCCTTACTGGCCTTCTTACATTTCTTATGAAACACGTTGAGAGAATTTGCTAAAACTTCAAGACATTTTATCTTTGGTGATTGTTTCCGTTATTCTCATGTCCTGTATGTTTGATCAGGTGGTGATAATGTGAAGAGAAATTAGATGCTTGTCACCATCAAGTCTTAAAGGATTAATAAACAACTCTGTGTGCATACCTCGTGTTGTAACTGGACTCTTTCAATGAGCAATGGTCTGACATGCTTCTTCTTTCCAGCAAGCTGAAAGAAATAAATTATCCCACAATTCAAGTAACAATTTTAGTAACTTTCAGACTGCACAACAGTACAACATCTCCGGGAAAAAAATCTTCAAGTCTACTAGCCTGCTTGCAGGCGGTTTGAGAGTGTTTTTATCGTGGAAAAACCCCGGAAAAAGCGGAGTTCGCGATCGCTGGCGCCATCTTGGACGCGCGCAAAAATCGGCCTGGGGCGAGTGCCAGACCGATTTTCGCGCGCGTCCAAAATGGCACCGGCGATCGCGAACTCTGCGTTTTCCGCGGCTTTTTCGCGATAAAAACACTCTCAAACCGCCTGCAAGCACGTTACAAGTCTACAACTAGTATGTGCAATCAGATCAACCAGAGGCACGAGGACATCAAAGGATATCAAGGATGCACTACATACTCTATCCTCCATTGCTCTCTTCACTGCTGTTGCACTGCGCCATCTGAGGAAAGCAATAATCGAACATAATTCGAGCTTTCCTTTTTCCACATAACTTCGATATCCAAGGCTGTTATTCCAAAAAAGGTTAAATATAATATAGAGGTGCGTAATTAACTAAAAGCGTAATTGTATGAATTTGCCCAGACTTGAAAGATAGAACCACCTTGTAAGCAAAATAAAAAGAACCACAAGAACGAACGTCTCTAGCTTTCATTTGAATGGTCACACTTTAAGTTTTCATCCATAGACTCAAACTTACAACCACCTTGTACAGCACAATAAACAGCACCAAAGGAAAGTACTGCTCAGTAGCTTTCGTTTGAATGGTCACACTTTAGGATTTCATCCACATACTCGAAAGTTAGAAACATATTGCACGACAAGGTTTGATTCTAGGTTGGACAAAGACAAAATAAATTCACCTGTTGTCAAACTCGTCTCTCTGTCCTCCAGCTTGAAGCATGAGGAGATCATAGATCTATAAAGTGTAGAAGGAAACAACATTAAAGCAGCTTAAAATACCCGGGAGGGAGGTAAGCTTCCTTTTTAGTATAGTAACCTTTAAATATTATTTGGAAATGAACGCAAATCTAAAAAAAATACGGTGTATGGGTCCAGTCAAAAAGTTAACAAAAAAAACATCAATAACATAATACATGATCTAGCAAATAAAGAAATCTGGATGGTTTAGATAGGAAGGGATTGAAATAAAATGCAAAGTACAAAATATTTCCTCTCACATTACAAAACAAGCTACACTGTAAAACTATAATACAGGTAGTTCTTGCCCATTTGAATTTTTCTATTCACTTTTCAGATAAAAAAATAAATAAACGACCAGTTTACAACTTAACATCATTAAAAAAAAAACACTAGTTACTCCCAATATATATCATGCGACAAATCGTACCATACCTTCACAATAATCAAGAGTGCTTTAGTGTCGTCCTCGTGATGACAAAGAAGATGATCTAAAAACAACAACAATAAACGCTCAGTAACAGTCACACCGTCATTAAGTTTAACAATCACACTGTCCCAGCCGCATAAAAGCACCACAAGTCTTCTAAACGGGAGATTGGACAGTCATGGGGGCGGCAAATTTCCCACTGCAATACTTCATGTTGTTGCCACTACGTGCAATACGCATCACTACGGCAAAACAGATAAGTACTGCTCAGTAGCTTTCATTTGAATGGTTACACTTTCGGATTTCATCCACAGACTCAAAAGTTAGGACCACCTTGTACAGCACAATAAACAGCACCACAGGAAAGTACTGCTTATCATTTGACTGGTCACACTAAAGGATTGTACGATATTACAGTTTCGAGAGACAGAGAGTTCAGAATCAAATCTAAGAATCAATCCGCGTGAGTATAATCCTTGCGTTCAAGGTTCCATGTACTCGTGACGCAACAACAACAAAAATCAACTAAGGGGAGTCCCCTAGAGTCCGTATAAGGATTTCATGCACAGACTCAAGTATTAGATTAAGAACCATCTTGAACAGCACAATAACAGCATCACAAAAAAGCTTTCATTTGAATGGTCACACTTTAGGATTCCATCCACAGACTCAACAGTTGTAATTGTTTATAACAAACTATGCAAGCCCTAAAGGTATTAGGCATCAAAAGGTACACGTTTGAAGTTGTAGAGTTATAAAACCGTCCAACAGGCACTTAACTGCTATCTTTTGAATGGTAACATTTTAGAATATCATCCACAAGATCGAAAGTTCGATTCCCACTTCTTTCTAAAAGTTCTATCAGGTAACTTTACCTAGCAATCTGTGGATTAGCTCTGCTATCCTTGCTCGTGAATTGTGTTCACCCATAGATACAGCTGAAACAGGCAACACACTAGCTGTTAGAGAAAACCTGACAATGAGATTAAGTACATGGGGGTGTCACCTGATAATCATGGACCCCTAAAACGGGCCATTGAGAAAGGGTCCTACATGGACCCCTAAAACGGGCCATTGAGAAAGGGTCCTACATGGACCCCTAAAACGGGCCATTGAGAAAGGGTCCTACATATCGCTTTGAAAGCACTAAATAGGACTGTATTAGCTTTCCTTATGCAGAAACTTTTTCTAAACACAGTCGCCTTTCTCTCTTGAGGTCTTTCTTTTTAGGTGGGAGCACAACATAATCAACTTTGGGTAAACTTGCGTACTTGTATACTTGTTGCCAACCGGTGGCCCTCTGTTATTAGCCTCTCCGATCCATTTTCGCCAGCATTTTCTGGCAAAGTTTTTTTACTTAAAACAAACTACACGTACCTGGCTCCATTGATACAGTGTTCTGAAATCTGCCTCTACCAACAAGTGTCTTGAGACCTCTAAAAACAAACACACAAATGTTGTGTATTAAAACTTAATAAAGAATTTCTTACTGTGTCTTGACTCGATTTCTAATTAGCCTTGCCAGTTAAAAAATATCTCAGATTTGACTTACAGAAGCTCTTCACGGAGTTGAGAAATATTACATCATTAGTCGTAATTGTTTTTATGTTGAAAAAAAAAATGACGAAGACAAACAAACAAGCAGAACATCTCTTACAAATTTTCCAGTGGCGGTCTATCCCAGCCAGGCAAGAGGATAGCAGCTCCAGACAAACACCCACTGATGATATTCAGACACTGCTGAAGCTCCTCCCTGCACGATAAAGTACAGATGAAAACGTCAGTTCTCCTCACTGTTTAGAACATAATTCATGCGACACTGATTTTGAGAATTTGTTCCATCATGATCATGTAAACAACCATTTCCTTCGTGATGGTCTTCTCTATTCTCATCACTTGCACACTTAGCAATGCATTACAGACGTTGGGAGAAAGTAGGAGTTGATTATTAAGGTAACAGCTGCTTGAGTAATGTTATTGCCGAATAATACACATTTCTGGGAACCACAATGTATAGGTTTTAGCAAATCCGGCCAGAAAGGGGAACAGCGTTTGACCATGTTCCATTGAATTAAAGCATATCTTGCCTATGAGCAAAGATTTTTGCCATTTCTGGATAGAAAAAGGGTTTACTTGTTAGTCTCTTTGTCTTAAATAGGGTATCACAAATTTTATATAACGGTCGTAAATAGGGTTGGGATCTCCAAGGGTTCACCCCAGGGAAAACAGGTTACCTTGAAAGGGTCAGTGACTCATCCAAGAACTTTTCCAGTCTTGTCAGCTCTGGTTGTAAAAATGTATCTAATAGCTCCTTTGCTAAAAGCTTTTCGTCCTCAGTTGGTATGTGCCATTGAATATTTAGGTTAAACAAATCTCCTGGTTTTCCCCAGTCCTGTACATGAATCAAGAACAAATATCAATGTTTCCGATTGACCTCGCAGCATATTAACTCGGCAATAAATGGAGAGGTTATCCTCTTGTGGCGATTCAACTTCCCTTTAAAAGTGTACAAACTTGCACAGATTACACCATCCACTGTCAATGATTTACCGCTTCCTTTACAGAGAGTTTGTCTTCCATAATGTCAAAGCAGTGGACTCAGCCTTTGATGGCTTGAACGATAAAACGTTTTTAGACAGCAATTCTTAAAAAAGCACTTAACTTTACTGTTTTGAAATTCGAGATTATCCAATGTCACAAAAGTGCTCATCACCATCTTTCTTACACACCCAAATAATAAACTAGCAGGTTTAAAACTATTAACCCATGGGACAAGCTAGCAGTCGATTTAACTTCCTAATGTAATGTACAAGCATTGGTTTCAGTTACTGACTTGATTGGCTTTGCTTCAATGTGTTTCTTTAAGGACGGTGCCTCCTTTTGTTACTGCGCATACGTTCTGCGCATCTTGGGTCTGGTCCAAGATATTCAATTTTCTTCAGGAATTTGCCCATAAATGCAACGGTATTTTTGCGCGGTTTGTAACTATGTGGAAAAAACTGATCTTAAGAAGGACTATCGGAATCCAAAAAGAAAATTGGGGGTAACCGCGCATTTTTCAGAGATAATTGAGCTTAAATTTGGAGAAAAATTGTCATACATTCTTTGTATTTTAAAGTTTTTTTAGAGTTATGGTTGCTTAAATTTCGCTGAAAAATGCGTGGTTACCCACATTTTTAGATTCCAATAACCCTTGCTAAGATTTGCCTTTTCCCCATAGTCATAACCTTCACAAAAATGCATCCGTATTAGGAGGCACAGTCCTAAAGAACATGATATAAGCTTTCCTTACCCTGATAAACAGATGTTCTGTTGGTGGGGTTCCAAAATCAACCAACACACTCCTCCACTCCATGGGATAGATCTTAGCTAATGGCCGTAACATGTGCTCTAAAAGCTGTTTAAAGAAGAAAGGAGAAGTTCTGATCAACTTTTCCATTTTTCTTTGTAAAGGACATCAATAACAAAATTTTAGAATCTGGTTGGTTCTTGGTATATACATCCATGCAAATAAAACAGATTATAATACAAAATGAAAACTATGTGCACTGTGATTGTCTAAAAAATCCTGCTTTATTAGAGTATAAAACACTGTAAAGTATGTTTTATTATTTTTGAGGTGCATTTTGTGAGACAATACTAAAGTGTAATGTGGAAGTGGCACTTTTGACACGAGATTCTCTGGGGAGATTTTCATAGCATTTCAAAAACAGAAACAAGTAATTTGCCAAAACAAACAAAAACAAAATGAATAACTTAAGTTTTGAGAACTTTCAATTCAGTTTTTACTTACCGGAAACCATGTACAAGTGCAATGTATTACCAATGTATTGTAAGTCACAAACCACTCAAAAAGCATTGCATTTGTAGTTAAATAAATGTACAACAATGTTTTTTTCCTTCTCTATTTGTCAAGTAAATTGCACATACTGTAGCTCCCAAAGTGGCTGCTTCCTTGCACTTGAGGTGAATTGTAGATTTTACTGCAGCAATTAGTTTGTCTTTGTACTCCAGTGACCCGCTGGAACGTACAACCTAAAAGATACAACTACTTTTATTACGCTATATTTAGGTTGTCAGTAAAGTCAGGACAATAGGGACCTTTCAGTTTGGATCACATCATGATCATCATGTTTATTAAAGTATAAGTGCACATGTATGTCCAGAGTCTGCATGCTGCCCTGTTACTAACATTTAATTATCATGGGGACACACATATTAAACCAATTCAGGGTGATTTGGTATCCTCTGGTCAATATAGATAAAGATAATGATGATGATGATGATGATGATGATCATGATGATGATGATCATGATGATAATGATGATCACGATGATGATCATGATGATGATGATGATGACGATGATGACTATTACTATTAAGAAAAAGAAGGCTGTGGGAATGAGACTGTTGGATCATCTGAAGCATTCACCCCTATAATCACATTCAATTTTGTACTCATGCAGAGATCAAGTTTCACAACAAGTCAAAAACCATTAAATAATTTATTTGTGGCTAATTAGGGAAACAAGGAGAAGGAAAAACAGAAACAGACCTCAGACAAAATCTGTAAATTCCATAAAAGCTGATCATCAACCTCTTCTTCTTCTGACACACCTTCCACTTCAAGAGCAGAAAAAGAGAAAACAACATTAACCAATTACCTTTTTAATAACTTTATAATTTTATTCTCTCCAAGGCAAGCAGTCTGCACAGTTTTTAGGTGCTTATAAATGGGAAGGTTGAAGGAAGTACTGCTGTGATAAAGAAACAGAGACAGAAGGAACATATTGCTGCAGCTTTCCAGTACAGTCACCAACTCCTTTCTGTCCAAAGTGCAACAGTCCTTGCACCTCATGTATTGGACTCCATAGTCAACAGTGAGTGTCCAGGAACTGAACTATCATCCCTTAACCCATTGACTCCTGGAAATTTTGCCAAAAAATGCCTTATGAAGTGATCAAGCCGTTTTTAGGTCGCTGTCTAGCCAAAAAGAATCGAACCTGTCCAAAACGTTGTTTACAAGTCAAGCACTAGACTAGCTTTCGTTCCTGATGCCAAATTACAGCTTTCGAACTTTGGGCATGCACAGAAAGCAAAATTTTTTAGAGAAAGTTTTGCTGCCCCCTCGTCTTTTACCTTTTGCTTTCTCTTCTCCCCGCTTCTTTTGCTTTTCTTTCCCCGTTTTTTTTCTTTTGTGGGGCATTTACTAGGCTTCCTTTCAATGGGAAAAGGTTTGGAAAAAGTTCCAAGATCGTGAATTTTTTTTGAAGGAAGTACGAGTGGGCAGTGGGACAATATTTTCATTGGAATTTTCTGGTCAAAGCTACACGGTTTTTTGCATCTTTCTCTGGTCCTGTTCGACTGAATCGTGCTCATTCGGGTATGGCTTGAAAGATCTCATCTCCCTGCACAAGTTAGTTGTCAAAGTTGTCTAGGACCGTTAAAACTGATGATGTCACAAGGCAGTTACAGGCGGTTCAGGGGTCAATGTGTTAATCCTTCCTTGCGTACAAATGTACTGCCATAAATAATAATAATAATGATAATAATAATGATAATGATAATTGTTATTATTATCATTATTATTATTATTATTTGTATTGCACAGACTTCCATGTAATGTTCAGTCACGTTTTTGAATGAGAAAAATAATATCCTTACTAACATGTGTTTACATGTTAGTAACATGTGTTTACATGTTACATTACATGTAGAGTCACTTCAAATGCTATAAACGTATTTTGTTTTTGCTTTCTAGAAAATAGTCAACTCACCAGAAGTCAAATGTTCAATAACTGAACAACAGTGAGGAACAAACATCTTGAGAGTAGCCGACGCATTTGTCTAAAAAAGTAATAGTACTATTAGAGCACACTACCAGTACCCATATGCATTATTTTGTACAAATGACTAGAAAGAGACAAGGTGAAATAAAATTTGATGTGTACAGAAACAACACTATGACAGCGACAAGGGGCTATGCACCTGAAGCCCTCCCAAGCTAAAACATATCCTATTAAGTAACACTAAAGCAAAACTATAAAGTCTATTGTAAAGGAATTCTAAAGTTGACTTAATTCTGCTCAGGTTGTCAAACTGTCTGTCACAGGCTCTTACAAGAACTAGAAGTGCTTATTCTTATTATAGTAATGTTGCTCTGTATCTTTATTGGTACATGTGTGTGTTTGTGTGTGGTGTAACTAGTAATAATTATCTTAACTAATTGTTATTGTTGTATTTATTGTAATCATGCTTGTAATTGTTTGTGCCTTGAAGCAAAATTAAAAACATAGGCATGCAGTGCACGCAGAACCGGTGACGTTTCTTTTCTTATTTTGTCACAACTGTGCACAACTAGTTACGTTTGTATGCAAGTGAGCAGAAACTTGGCTGACAACTATACACCACAACTGCTCAGATCTCAAATTTTCTGACTTTCTGGGGAACACGTGACTTCATTATCGCCGTTAGCTCACAGTCACGTGGACAACACATTGCGTGTGTAGCTGCACTTGCCACCGACATCCTGCCCAAATGTGCAGGAAAATCATTTGCAAGTGCAAGCAGTTATTCCTTCTATTTTATTACAGTATTTATCTGCCTATAGGCTGTAGTTTGGCTTTAACTCATGCTGAAAATTTAAGGGGTATGTTTTCTTGATGCAAGTCAAGTCAGCTATGATAATTTTCTTCTTTTTGCTTCGTGAATCGCGAAGCAAAGCCTTCTTATTTGCATAATAATTGTTTATGTTTCTAAATTTCCCACGTTATTTTTAGCTCTCGTGTAAACTTGTTTTACGCCGCCACTTTTTAGCCGAATAAATTTCGTTTGCTTTGCCTTCGAACAGTACGAAAGTGTTAAAATTCAGCTCGCACTTTCAAAAGCTGCTTGCTTCCCAATCTCAGTAAACAGTTATCTTGCATTCGAATTGATTCTGCTTGGAAATCAAAATGGGCTCCTTAAAAAAACGAATAATTCGGCTTGGAGATTAAAAAGGGAAACGAGCGCAACGACATATGCATGGGAATTCGCTAACCAAGTTGAGGTCATTGTCTTGCCTGCATTTTTTTTTCGGAAATTTGTATCCCTCGGGCAAGTACACTAGCAAAAAACCTGCCAAACCTCAGTCCACAAAAACAGCACATTCGACGGAAGATCGAATCCAGACACTTCACAGTCCGGGTGAGGTACTCCAAGTTATAAGCTATTTTACTCTTTTGTGTGGCACACGCCCACCCCAAAACCCATAGGGTACCCCCGGGCCTCACAGGCGGAGACAAACATCACTCGTTGAAATTTAGCCTCCTACATAAACCGAGTGACTCACTAACGTGACGTCACCGGTTAAAAATAATAATAATAAAAAAAAGAACTAGAAGTGCCCAAAAGATCACACCACACAAACTCATGTACAGTATTGTTATGCACTAACCCTGGCAGCCGCTCGGCACATGTCTGATGCCATCTTTCCTGCCACCTTTGTTTCAAGTACTTTGTTGGCACAAAATGCAAACAGTTGGTCAAGAGCACTCTACAAAAAAAAAATGTAAAAATGATTGGTTTTGTAGATTAGCTTACAAAAGCACAATGGCATGTCAACATAATTTTACAAATAATACTGACTAGCAACTAAATATAGTTTAGCTGATGTGCTGATTCCAGCACATCAGCACCTCACAATAACCATAAATACCATTTATGGATGAGATCCTTAGGTGTGAGCACAAAAATTTAACTTATAGAGTCTCACTAACCTGAGATGTATGACTACAGTCAAACCTAAGCCTAAACTCTAACCCGAACTGTAACCTCCCTGTGCTAACACCTCCCATCAGTGACCACTTTTCCAAAGTACCAAAAATATTCTCAGTAAAAAACACTATAGTTGGAACCACTAATAGGCAACCACCTTAAGCGGCCACTTTTTGGGCTGTCACTTTGAATTTTTCTATTGTTTTAAACCTCCGGTAAGCGACCACTTAACATTTAGGCGGGCAGATTACATGAGCCGGGCTAGCCCGGTTGGCAGGGCTGGCTCGGTGTACCGAGATGACTGCTCAGCCCGGTATTACATGAGGCGAGCCAGCCCGCCTGCGGCTAAATTTGGAAGCTGTCGTGTGAAAAGATGGCTACATCAAAGAACATGAACCAAGTGTTATCATTTTTGCCAATTCATTATTTTGGCGTATTATTAATATTTTTCAGTTTTACGTAGCTTTATGGTCTGATAAACCTTTATGTGTTATATAGAAAGAGAAATATCAATCTTCTGGTGAGCCATTTGGCTCTGAAGCGAAATTTAGTGACGAGAAAGTGTTGTCCCCGCTAGCCGGGCTGGCCCGGCAATCGCGATTATATGGTAAATTTTCAGCCCGGCTAGCCGGGCTGAGATTTTTTCCATGTAATCGCAAAGTTGAGTTTTAATATGTTTCACAGACGTGCCGAGATCCCGGCAAACTGAGCCAGCCCACCTCATGTAATCAGCCCCTTAATCCCATCTCACTGGGTTCAAACTGAACAGAATAGGGCCACACAACTCGAATACTGACTCGTCTCCAGTCGTCTTCATAATGTTCGCAACATGGGAGTGTGAGATGTGTGCTCACTCCCATGCCACGCATGTCATGAAACATCATGAAGACAACTGGGGACGAGTCAAACTCGAATATGACTTATTTATTAATGTAGTGCTAGTGTAATCCTTGTTCTCCGCTAAACATACTACACTTCATTTTTGGTTACCCTACATGCTTAATTTGTGCATGGATTAAAGGAAACTAACCTTGGTTCAGAATCAAAATTTTGACTCCTTGTGGTCTGAAATCTCGTATGTGACCACCTCCCGTTAAGTGACCACTTAGGCTTGACATCTTGGGTGGTCGCTTACAGGAGGTTCAACTGTGCCATATGACCTAACATGGTTTAGGAGGCACTCAACGATAACAAATATCAAACAACCTGAGTGTGACTCTCAGTCAGGCACAGAGTTGTTGTGAGAGGATCTTCCATCAAGTAACAAATGCAGACTATGTGGAAACTCATCAAAATAGTGCAGGTGCCTTCGATTTAGTGGCTTGTTTCAATTTTCTAAAGCAAATTTTTACCATGTTTTGGAAAATATGTTTTATAAAATTCTTAGGATGTACACGTAGAGGGTTACAAGTTTACCTGGAAAATCGTGGGTGAGCTCTGCATAAGAATCGCATGAAATGTTGATGCCACACCCATTCCCATCATGCCCTCCAGTGAGTGGCGCTGATCAGCTTTCATTGTTGTGCTGTCCAGTTCTGACGTGTTCTCAAATGATGAGTTGTCAATCATCACAAAACATCTGCAAAAACAGTCATGCAAGAAACATTTCGGTTATTCTAGCTTGAAGGAAAACCAATACAACAACAAGCTTTATTACCGAATAGAAAAAGGAAAAAAAGTTAAACTTTACAATATAATATATTAATACAAAAATAGGTAATGTTTACTCAGATTATGGTCATACAAGATGCATATGTTTTTAACATTTTATGCTACTGTCAGTAGAATCTTGGGTATCAATAACTTACCGATCCATAAATTGCAAAACAAAGTCTTCGAACTGAGCTGTAGCAAGGCATAACTCTTTTTCATCCTGTGAAATGTCAAACATGAAAACACACAGTAGGTTCACAAAAATAAACAGTTCTGATGCAATCCATCAAAGAACAACTCAGGGGGAGTGTACATAACACTTTTATCGCTTTCATTCTAGTATAAATCAAAAACTTTATGCCACACTATCAGACGTAGCAGGGTAAGTATGGAAAAAAATTAAAAACAAGAATTAAGTACAGAAGGATTAACCATGCTACATTTAAATGATACCTGAGTACAAGTTTTGAACCACCAAATCGATGCAAGGACACGTGATATTTGTTTTCTCTGTTGTCCTTTTTCTATCAAAGGAATGACTAAAAAGAACCCTGTCAGTAGGGTAAGTATGAGTACAGCATTATTACCTCTGTCATTTCTAGGACTCCCACAGCTTCTGAACAGTCAACCACCGGAACCAAACAGACAACAGTGGAGATAAACATAAATGTTCCCTGCAAAAGAAATGAGAGGACATCAGGGTAAATATAATTGAATTATATCAGACTCTAGTATAACTTCCCTTGATTGATTTCTTCACTGAGTACTTTCTGTGTCAGTTTAGAGATCAGCTCTTTTTTAATTATAACATACATGCCTGACTTTCTGAGGACTTTAAACTTCAACTGTTTCTTTCGAAAAGTGAAAAACAACAAACTGCATTTGGTAAAATAATCCACCTTATTCTCGTGCAAACTAATAAACAGCATCACAGGAAAGTGCTGCTAAAAAGTTTTCATTTGATTTGTCCAATCACTTAAATGTTAGATACATTGAAATCTTGTGCAGCAAGCTAACTGTACCAATGAATTTATGCTCCTCAACAGCTTTCATTTTAATACTCACACAATACGATTTCTGAATCATAGTCTCAAATGTTAGAAACACCAAGTGTACAACACAGTAAACAATACAGTAAGAAAGTCACTGCACTGTGGCTTGGTCACACTTTAGCAATGATTCAATTCACAGGATCAAAAGTTAAACTTTGCAATGAATACAGATAAGGTAGATTATACATGTACCAAACTAAACTCAAGGTTTGCCTGTAGGACTAACAGGGTTTATGCACATATTTATCTTGCTTTCAACTCACCAAAGCCTTTCTAAAGTCATTAGGATCTATTCCTGGTAGCACCAGCTGCAGTAATGGAAGAACATGGCTGCGGCCCGCTGGATAAGATTCATCTGGTCTCACAAGTGCTCTGGCTACTGAAGTTACACAGTTTAGTGTTGCAGTCAGCTGGTGTGGCTCTGTTAAGGTACCCAGTGCAACATACAACCTTTGATATAACATATACATAATTATAAGTTATTTAAAAGTGTAGAAAATTAAAATTGATACAAAATTTATTCAAGACATCAGTGGTTTAAAAAACAATTAAGATTTAATAAGACAGACAAACAGTAGACATACCGACTACAGACTGACAGACATTTGACTAACAAAAGACATCAAAAACAACTGCAATATCATTTTACAGTCTTAACAGACAATCACGGCTTGACAGACAGACAACCAATAACATAGTGAGTTCGTCCAATAAGGAAGATGACCAGAGAGTTACAACATCCACTGACAATTCACCACTCACTTGACATTGATGATGACTTCCATTCAGGTTGTCAAAATGCCAGTCAATGTTATCACAAATGGTCCTTCTCAGGACTACTGTATTTACTCGAAAGAACGCCACCCTCAAATAAGCACAGCCCACAAATAAGCACCCCATTTAGGAGCAAAAATACTAATGAGTGCCGCCCCCAAATAAGTGCCGCATCATCCCAGCAAAAATGTGGTGCCTATTGATTTTTGACATGGAAAGAGAGGGTAAGGAAAGGGGTATAGCTCTTTAAAACTGACTTTTTTACATGTACATTCTTCCTACGCTATTGTAATTGTTTTTGGACACAACAAAGAAAAAGAAAGAACGATTACAGCTGTATGTACTACTGTGTTATTTGCAAATAAGAAGTTTTAATTACAATCTGTAAGTGCAGCCGCTAAATAAGCATTGCCCTCAAATAAGTATCAAAATATTTAATAAGCACTGTGGCGTTCTTTCGAGTAAATACAGTACATTCACCTAGATGATACTTCACTGACTTATGATATGACTGCTGGGTTCAAACCATTTTCAGTGGTTTACATGTTAAAAAAAAAACGAAACAAAAATAAAAGTAAACATTAACAAGTGTTTCTAGCAGGGATGTACATCTTTTCTTGTGCTAATCAAACAGCCCTTCTATAAGGAGTTTCTAAATAACGAGAGTGCGAGTAACTTACTTGTCTAGTAAAGTTGGAAGGACAATGTCAGGTTTGATTAAAGCCAAGTTCTGCAGTGCACCAGCTGCATCAAAGCTGCCACTCTTATTAAACACAGCCAACATAACAGCAGGTTTTACGCACTCAACAAATGCTGTTAACTCATTGTCTGTTAGTTTGGCCTCCTCTGGAATGGCAGTCTCCCATGAATCCTTTGGAAACTTCTCTCTGATGAAAAACAAAATTTGCTTGTGAAAATGGTTGCTTTAGTTGTGCATTGGCATTCACATTCCTAGAAACAAGATAAATGTCCAGTACATGTACATTACAATAATTACCCAAATGTTCTTGCTTTATTACCTGTGAAGTCTTTTGATCATTTCTTTGGGCAAGGCATAAAGAAACCGCTGGAGTTTTCCCTGACAAAAAAGAATGCTATTAACCCAAGTGACAAACGGTAAAATGATAAATCAAACAAGGAAACAGTTATAGTCACTCTCAAAAATAAAAATAAATAAATAAATAAATCACTTTATTTACATGTGTCTAGGGTATTTAGCACAGAATGCTAATTGGGGACACCTCCAAGGTCGAATTGGAATTTGGAAATGTTGGCTTTTGAGGAGAGGGGAAAACGGGAGTACTCAGAGAAAAACCTCTCAAAGCGAGGACAAGAGCCAACAACAAACTTAACCCACATATGATGACGAGTCTGGGAATCCAACCCAGGCCACATTGGTGGGAGGCGACCGTTCTCACCACTGTGCCATCCAGATCGGCAAGCATTCCGTGATCTTCGACAACAGTAAGAAGACACCAAAAGGGCAAGCGCATGCTTCCACTGCACTCCATCTTTACACCCCTGCCAACTCTGAATTGCATCAGAACTACCACTGCTATTCCTTTCTTCTAGCTTTCTAATCTTATGATGGTTGAAGTATTACTGTCTTTGCTTCCTTTTTAAGCATTGCTTTTGAAGCGAAGAGTTAAAAGTGATGGGCTGCTCATAAAACCTTCCTCACACTTGCAACTCTCTTCAGGTTCTGATGCAGCTATGTTCAGTTATAATTGTTCAGTAGCCAATCAGGAGTGTGATTCAGTAGAATTAACACGGAATCAAATTTACACCTGACTTATCACAGAAATTGTTCAAAAAATTAAGTAGCTTCAAGGCTGCAGAGAAACCAGACAAGGGAATACATCACATAAAGGACACTGTGCCTGACAGTAAATGGATAATGACAGAAAACAAAGAAAACTAACCCTTTGTTCTGTCAGTTAACAAAAACCCATGCATTAATTAGCTGGCTCAAGCAACCCAGCAATTCCTACATGGACCAACTTTTTACTTTAATGTACATGTATCTATAGCACAGAAAAAGTTGACTGGTGGAACACATTCATGAAATGTCACCAGGCTTTAGAAAATTCTGTTTTCTGAAGTAATTTTTGATGTAATTAACCTTTTAGCAAGGCTAAATTACAAGTTTACAAATTAATGTACGACTTACTGTGTAACGTCCGTTATTGGAGGGATGATAAAAAGATTCCAGAGCTTTGAAGAGTTTACATAGGTGTTCCTGAGTTGTACTGGAACCACTCTAAGTTCAGAGTGAATGAATAAAAATAAATGAATAAATAAATAAGCTTGGTCAACAGGCCAACTATTGATCTACTGTTTTTTCAATTAATCTACAGTTTCCATGGCAGACTTGCAGCTGATAGATTTCAATTTTAATATTCCACAAAACAGGATATTTGTCCATTGCAGATTACAGATCTACCCCCAACCAAAAATTCCATGCCATACATCCACTTTCTGAAATCTGTATCACTACAAAGCACCCACAAGCCCAACCTTTGTAAAGAACATTGCATGAAATAAATGCAGTGACAAACCAAACATCAAGCTAACAATTTGTCAGGACTTACAGTCAAATTATTGCACTTACCATTGTATTGACAATCCATATAACAAATGAACTAATGATGCTTGAATAGTCTTTTATACTGCTAACTGGAGTATTTCCACCAACAGGAAGGTGAAAATTCCGTAAAATTCGAGTAAATACCTAGCAAGAGTAAAACAAAATTTTACTTTTTTTAATGCCCAAAGAGGCTTAGGTGGTGTTAGAGTAGGCAGTTGTCACAAACAAACTGGCAAAAGCATAACCCTTTAAAGTGCCACTGAGACGAAAATTCATAGGTTTATTTCCGCCAAATTCTGTCGCAGAATATCGCGTTTTGTTCATATTTCCCCAGAAAACTGAACAACAAACCTTCCATCCAAATATTTTTTAGCTCCAAAGTCTCGTAAAATGTGTCCGCCATTACTGAAAACGTGTTCCTGGGTGATTGCGCAATTTAATAGCTTGTGACGTCAGAGGCTCACCTCAGTCGCGTTTCCTTGTGTTTTGACTGAAGATGTCTACCGTCGACTGCGAAACCTCCGAAGAGTATTTCTACGATTCGAAACAGTCTTTAACTTCCGAAGCCTCTGAGGATTCGTTTCACTCGGCAAATGAAGAATTTTTCTTACCGTACGATGTAAGAACTGGTGTGAGGTTTCAATTAATAATCTTGTAAACAAACGGTTTGTTGACAATATTATTTGAGTTATTTGGCGGGAGTTCAAAACAGAAGCGAAATATGCTTAGACAATGATTGTAGTTCAGGCCCCAGTTGCTCAAAAAGTGGATAACTCTTTTTCAACGGATAAGTCGCTGTCCGGTGGGTAAAATTTATCGCTTCATCTCGGTTGTTCAAAGCTTGGATAGCGCTCTCCAGCCAGGTGTTCAGCCGCTATACAGCGATCATAAAGTTGTCCATCCAAGGTAGGTTGGGTAACTTTTATCCACTGTAAACCTGTGGCAAAATAGACATGGCTATTCGAAGAATTCATCTTTTAAGCTGTGGAAATTTAGACAAAACACCTATGAAAACTTTAGACTTTGATGCTCGCGAATTTTCTGGGAGAAAATAAAAGAAGCGATACCTTGTCTGCCGTTGTTTATGTTCATTATATATTATAAAAAATGCATTGAGATTTTTGGCCATTCTTGGCGTAGTCTGGGAATCTTTCTTGAAAAACCGTTATTGTTGTAGTCAGCTGCCACGCAGCTTATCGTGTCTATCATAGTACAGTGGTCACACAACACATTGAAACACAAGTGCTTGGCGCTGCTAAATATTTTAAACAGTTTTTAGAGAATTCTTTTTCTGAGCCGAAAGAAGTGAAATAAATCAAAACCTTTTTTTTTCAAGAGCTGGAGGCCTTGTGTGACCGGAATCTAAATATTTGTAGTCAAAATTAAAAGCGCACAAGGAAAATTTTCCGCTGCTCAACAACAACATTCGGACCGCCGAGGAAACGAAGCTTTCGCTTGCCTTTTTCGCTGCGGAAAATAATAACTTGATATTTAATCATTTTTCTTAGTAGTTCATTTACTAAGATTGCTATGACAGGTAAAAGAAATAACATTGTTAAACCCTTAGGCAAATAGTGGCGTGTGATATTTGGCGTGTGATATTTGACCCGTATTTTTTCCCAACTTCAATTTCCACGCACCGACGATCCGATCTATTAAAGCCTTTATCTCGAACAACAACAACAACATTTTATTTGCATTCCCAATTACAAATGCCATTGCACATAGAAAAGAGAAAGAAAAAATGTTGCAAAATCGATTAATTTACAATTTCTGTGTCTATTGATCCCATTTCTTAATGAAAAAGCTTCGTAAATGAAGTAACCTAATTTTTAACAAGTGAAAGCGTCAATGCTATTTAAGAGAAATACAATTTTAAGAATCGAAATCGGAATATTTACTAATAATATCGTCCATTAAAGATTTTCTAATTGGATCATATCTATTGTAAGATAAGAGGAAGTGTACTTCGTTTTCAACTTCATTTGAGCTGCAGCAGTGACAAATTCTCAGATGCTCAGGGATTTTAGGGGTGGAATGTCTTCCATTTTCAATTCTTATAGGTTGGAATAATACCTAACCTAAGTTTTGCTACTGCCCGAACAATAATGTCAATCGACTGTTCACCGACAGGGAATAAAGAGAGAAAAGTTTCTCCACATTCAGGATGGTATGTTATAAAATAAATGTCCATGCTTCTAAGCGATTACTGCTCTGAAATTAACACACGCGGAATTAAAAAAAGGAAAAGATAAGCAGTACAAACTATATCAGCTTAATCACGGCGGTCAGGATTGCATTCGCCGAGGATCTTCGCGCTAGCAGACGGCAGAACTGAAAGGGTTTTCCTCGACGATAATAAATTTCAAAATACGTTAAAAGAAAATCAGTTTTGCACAATGGTGGATGCGTTGAAAAAGAAACAAACTATCACTTCAACTGCGTTATAAGATTAGGTAAATTACCTTTCGTCTTGTTCGCGCAGATAATGTTTTTTTTTCGGTTCTTTTTTCCATATAGTTGGAATGGGCAATGGAATGATTGACCTCTGGGATCTTGCGACATGAACAGCCCTCTGGAAAAACTCGTCCGTGAAATGATCAAAATGCCTCTCGGGTTGAAATTCGCACTGTGTGTGAGTGCGAGCATTGTCCTTTTTTCCATTGAGGGTCCGTTCGCAGGGCTTCAATGAAGCAAAATACCAGCTCGGTGGTTGGATTTATTGTTGTAGCATTGTAAAACACAAGTGCTACCTGTCATTACTGATGCTGCAAGGAAGATTTCAAAGTCGAGCAACAAACACTTGGCAAGAAATCTTTCCTTGAGGACAATTTACTTTCCCAAACTTTCCCGTGGCAAGTAACCATGTGAAGGCACTAGGTTTGAGGTGAGCCTCTGACGTCACTTCCGCTCATTCGCAAGCCAGCTTCCGGAACAAGGGCCAGTAATGGCGGCCGCAAAATCTCGACAAAAACTGTCCGAAAAAAGCGACTTCTAGTCGTCGTAATAAGTTGAAATTTGGCATGGTAACTAAGAACCACAAACTCTGTTCAAAAATGTAAAAATATGGAATACCAAAATTCTGGTCCCAGTGGCACTTTAAGCACCAATACTGATCGTCACCTAATTCTCCTTGTAAGATCCCAGTTAGCAAGATCATGAGAAATAACAACATGCATGATCACCTGAGATGAATTCTCTTGACATTTTTACACCTTCTCTCCACTAATAGTATAAGAAATGATAGGGACAATAAAGACAAATTTGTATTTCAATATCGGGGATTAATATTCCAGAAACTAAAGCATACTACACAACTGACAAACATGACATGCCTTTTTTTAACTTTGTTTTGAAAGGAAGTTCATCATGAACAAGGTTATTTTTCTTCTTTTTCCACTCAGTTTTAAATAAAAAAAAAACCAACAATAAGACAACCCAGCAATTTGAACCTAAAGGAACTTAAGGAACAGTATTGAAAATTTCCACACTTTTCCACACTTATTAAGGGAAGGCGTCCAAATATCGGCATCGATTCCGACTGATTCCGATCAATCGGTGTCCGATTTTTTCCGTTTCCGATAAAGGGTTGACCCGATTTTATCGGTGCCGAATGAAACGGAATTGGAAAAAACCATCAGGTCAATTTTCGGCATCGGAAAAAAGGTCAAATTGTTGCAGTTACGACAGACCCCACAATACGTATTTATCCACGAACAATTTGCAGCAAGTTGCTGTTTGCATCAAACAGAAATTTAAAGGCCGCCATGCACGTACAAATTGTATTACTTATTTCTGAAGCACGTTTGAGTCGGTATTAAAGCTTAATTTAGAGAAGAAAACGAGAAATATAATCTCAAACTGTAAACTGTAAACACAGGCCGATTGACTTTACACTTGGAGTATTGTTTGCAAAACCAATTTTAAACTTCCGTTTTCGCAGCATCAGTCCACAGAATACTGTCAGTTCCGTGTGTAATTCAACAGGATCGCTGTTCATCATTCATCAAATGGTATCGTACGTCAATATCACCAGTTCGGCAGTTGAAATAAATCAGGAAATACAGTAACCCGAAATCGCGTTCACTTCAGTGCTGCTTGATGTAGTCTCTTCGAGGTAAAACAAGCTATTTACACAACGTATATTTTGCGTAATTTCTTTTTCAGGTGGCAAATAAAAATGTCTCGTAGGTCCAGTAGGAGATAAACATGCAGGCGCCGCGACGCGAAGTTGCATAAAATATTCGGTCTAGTCACACAATTTGATCTTCAGCCGAGATTAGATATCTCGCGACCGTCCCAAATTTCTTGTGCATATATAAAGACATTGACAGGAAAGGAAATTGCCACAAACCAAGTCCAAATTAGTTACCATAAACTACGATCCCAATTCAGTATATTTTATCCAAAATGAACAAACTAGCCACAATTTGGATCCGTTCGTGGTGAAAGTAATGAAATGTGAAATGCAGTGATGTTTTGAAAGGTCACTATAAAACAATGTTGGAGCAATTATCATCTATTGGGTGTGGGGTGAAATCTCTGGGTATTGATGAAGGTTTGCCCAGTTTGAATGGTAAAAGCCCACCTTTTTGCCCTTTTGGTTGTAGGTACGTGTTTTCATCTATTAAAAGCGGATGCAATACGTCACTGCCGCTTAATGTATCATTCAGCGGCGAGAAAGCGGAGATCACAGCTCCCGAAGTTTGTGTAGCTCAGTCTTCGCGCAACTGCACGATTTGATTAAGTTTCTTTTCTGGGGTTTTGTGGGTGATTAGCTTATTGTAAGAAGCAATGAAAATAAACTTAACAGAAGAAAAGTTCACTGCAAAATATGCTTCATTACTTTTAAGCTTGTTCCAATGAATTTTAACCTTTAGTGACATGTAATTCCAAGTCCCTTTATCTCTGTAAGTTACCGGTAATTTGCTGCTGAAATTGAACATTGACGTCTCTTTTTCAATGAATTTAGCTTGGTGTTTTGGTGTGTAACACGGCCGTCACAGGGGTAAACAAACTTAACTATGGTGTATATAAAATATTTCTTGAAAACGCATTTCATAACAAAAAATTCTTGCGAAATGTGTCCGCTCAAGCTGTCAATGGTCTGGACACAAAACACACGTGCCCAGTTCAACGACCCTTCTCACGAGTACGGTACGGTATACACAATCTTTGCTTCTGTGCTTTACATAAAATCGTCCGCCAAGTTATGGGACAGTTAAGTAACTGCAAGCTGAAGTGTAGTGGTTTCTTTTCAAAGCAAACATGGTGAGAAATTATCGACGACCCAAATCTTACTTTTACAGCTTTTAGAAGTATAGAAGTATAAAAAGTTGAAAGTTAGGTAATGTCACAACAGAGAACGGAATATTTCACAAAACAAATCAAGTAAGTATACTAAAGTAGACAACTATGTAGCGTTTTCCATAAAATTTTCGGACTACAGTTTCTTAATTTCAGAACGGAAATGAGTTTTAACGCAAAGAACATTATTGGATCGTGCTTCAAGCGCTCTTTCTCTGCGTTCCGTGACCAAGATATTTCAGGTTTATAATATTTTATGTGACGCATCGGATCGGGAGGTCAAGTCTTTCCGATTAAATCGGCACCGATCTCATCGGAATCGGAACGGCACTCAAGGCCCAGCCAACACATACCGATTCCGAACAGTCGGGAAATTGATCGGTACCGATTCCGATCATCGGATTCCCGCCCGATATTTGGACGCGTTCCCTAAAGCATTATTTATTCTACTCACAGTTGGAAGATAAGAATTCCAATCAACAAATCCAATGTTATCTTTAGAAAGCCTGGCAAACAACTTCAAGCAGTCCTAGAAAAACAAATGAAACACTATTAAAATTAATCTTTGTCACAACTTGCCATCTATTCATGCAACAACACAATTTATTTTCTTGCCAGAAGACTGATGATTGCTCCTTTCACTATAGCACTTATAGCAAGATGGCAAAATCTCTTGAATATTCTCTTGGCATATTTGACAAAGGACTTATCTTCTGAAAAAACCATAGCCCTTCAAAAAACCTGTGTTTTAGACAAAAAGTCCAAAAGAGTGCCAATTTTGTCCAAACAAATGTTTACACTGCTTTTTCACAGCACTGTATGCAGCACAAGATGGTTCTTCTATTAATTTATTTTGAATTGAGAATAAATCTCTTGAGTGCGACTGATTTATTGAAAGCCAGGGGTTTCAATAAAATTTGAAGTAGGCAGCTGGTTTGAGTAGAGTAACCGACTGTATCAACAAGGTTTGAAAGAAATCTTTCTTTTATTAATTACTTCAGTTTAGGGAAAATAATAGCTGACTTCTTTGAGTGAATTTGTAGACGCTTTTCATTGGTCGTCGGTGCTTATTGAAAGCACTGTGAAAGCTCTTCAATAAGACTTTCCAGTGTTGCTTTTGTTTGTTTGTTTGTTTTTTTAATATTTTATTTTTGTCCCACAGAAATGTTAGAAAATTAATAAAAGAGATTAAATGCCAACATGGCCATACCTCTTCCCATCTTGGGCTGTTTGTGCATGATTGCCAAATGCCTAACAACTCATCAAACCACAACCTGGAACAAAAAGAATCGAATAAAATGGTTTAAACAGAGGTGGACATAAACACACAACGTTTATCTGGAAATTTAATGTCATGGTTCAATACATACTTGAAGCCTCTGTCTTGCTTTTCTGGAGGCAATGTTGTGGGTAAAAACAGTGAAAAGTAAAACATTGCTTTGGCAAATGTGATGTCATAAGGGCACATCAAAGGTCTCCATTCATCCAGCATTTCTTGGGTGGACTCAAGAGAGAAATAACTGAAGAGGAAGG
>OZ034979.1:1426522-1461522 GCA_964030785.1 Siderastrea siderea | reverse complement strand
GAAATAATAGAAATAATAAATTACTGTAAATAAGTACTGTAATCGCATTTTAGCCAGTTAATGCGGCCTTCTAAAATAAGCCATGCATTAATGATTGGTTGTTTATATCTTGCTACATGCTGATAAAGTCACACTCTTAATCACAGGGTCTCCATACTGCTGAAGCAAAGCTAAAGTCTCATGGATTGACCACAGGCACCCCACGTGGCTGAAGCTTAACTGGGTTTCTGTAGACTGACCACAGGAAGTCTAATGTTGAAAATCAACAGGCTGCCCAGACCTTTGAAACTTAACTGGGTTACTGAAACTGGCCACAGGCTGCCCATGCAGCTGGAGTTTAACTGGGTTTGTGTAGCAAGAGGCAACTAAGTAATAGCACTTCTTCCCTGCTAGATGCCGGGATGCCTGTGCACCTCAGGGTTATATACCTGCGAATATAACCTCAGGTTTCCAAAATGAAGGGAGACAGTGGAACAAAGTTTCTTGTTTGTAGAAACAACACAACAGAAGAGGGTAGGACTTGAAGCAGTAAACTTTAGCTCTCAGCAAGTCTGGTATCCTAACCTCTACCTAGTCTCTATTGAGCCACACATGGGAAATACATGCACCCTACATAAATCTTTAATAATTTATTCTAGCCAATCAGTAACTAACACGATACTTACACTCTTGATACACGTACAACATGTTTCACTGTTTCTTCAAGCTTTCTGAAACGAAATATAAAGGAAAGATTACTAGACAAAAACAACAATTCTTAGTAAATGAAGGGCCCGGTAGAAAAAGGGCGTAAGTGATGATTTGAGGTTAAAATCAAAATTGCTCCTATTTAGCTGAACATTGGCACACAGGCTGGTTTTCATGTGAGGAATGCTGCTGCCCACTTATTTCTTGACCTGAGATCTAAAATTTGAAGAATTAGCATATTACTTTTGCGTGAAAAGTTTTGTTGAACTGAACTCGCTCAAGTGATGCGTGAAAGATTTCTTTTGTTCTCTGCCTGAACTAAAACAAAGGAATTCAACCTAGAATCCGTGGTCCTGTTGTTTTCTTTGTGTCACTTTTAAGCAAAAGTAATACGCTAATTCTTCAAATTCTAGATCTCAGGTCAAGAAATAAGTGCACAACAGCGTTCCTCGCATGAAAACCAGCCTGTGTGCCAATGTTCAGCTAAACAGGAGCAATTTCGATTTTAACCTCAAATCATCACTTACGCCCTTTTTCCACCGGGCCCTTCAAATGTCCACAACAGAAAACTATTATAACCAAACATGGTGTATGGATCTACCTTTTATCTTAAGTTTACTAACATGATTTAGTAAATTTTGTGTGAAATTCCTTATTTAAACAACGACAATATTTTGTTGAAAATGGTTTTAAAAATTGCTTAATTATGTTGTTGAAAATAGTAACCTAAGGTTAGATCAAAGTCCTCAAGTGTTACTTTTGAAGTAAGAGCTAACAAAATTATTGCTTGCTTTGTTTCTAAGGACATTAGCCTTATTGTGTTTTCTTGAAATTTAGATACTTTGCTATTCCCACCTAATCCAGAGGGGATTTATGCGATCAGGTTAGCCTGCCTTCATGCTCCAGTTTGGTTTCATTATTAATCGTAAATCATTCACAAAATAGGGAGGGTGAGAGTTTTACACTTACAATGGATGTTTCTTGAGTCCAGCAACTTCATATTTGGAATAAAATGTAAATTCAACAAGATCATAAAGTGGTCTCCATGGTAACACAAGGTCATCTCTTGATAAAAGTTCTCGCTTCCTGAAAAAGGTGGCCATAAGAGAAGAAAATGAGAGAGTGGAAGAAAAACTAAAAGTGTTTGGTGGGGAAGGAATTTTTTTTTTCCCACGATCAAGGACAACATAAACACTCCAACAGCCGGAATGCAAGCCTAGTCCTTGTAGGCAGGTATGTTATCCCTTTAAGCCCCAGTATCAACATGCATATTCTCCTCACTGTTGTCCATATTTTTCTTAAGGTACCAGTTGGAAGAATTTGCACAAACAGCAAGATATCTCATGCTTAGTGATCATTTTGTTTATTCTTGTGACCTGTACGTTTGATCAAGTAGGGATATTGTAAGGAGAAATTAGATGCTTGTCACTATTGGGGCTTAAAGGGTTAGCCCAATTTTCCCAAGTTTCACAAAATGTAAAAAAAACAAAACAAAACAAAAACTGTATAGATGCAGCGGATTTTTGACCCTCGTAATTACCCTAAATCGATCTATAAAGTTATTTGCTTTTTTTTTGTTTGCATGTTCTTTTGTTTTTTTCACACGAAAAGCACTGAAAAGTCAGAATAGTTTAAGAGTGTCAGTTTTCGTTTATGTAGTTTTTGTTTACACAACTCAATTTTTCGATCATCATTAAACTAATTACTGTATTAATAATTAAACTATGAAGTAAATAATGCGTGGTAAATAAATAAATAAATAAATAAATACAAATAAATAGGCTGAGTTCTCTGTAAGCAAATACCCCCAGGGGGATATTTAATTTCAGGCCTCATGAATGGGGGGCATATTAGTGGGTGGCTTAATAGAGATTACTAGGGTCTAATTACAGAATCTGATGCCCCAAGTGACAGATCTCTTTTTTTTGGGGGGGGGGGGGGGCTTATAAAGATTATTGAATTTGAGAGAAAAGAGAGGAGGTTATTAGAAAGGGGGGAGGGGGCTTAAGTAGTCAGTGATGCATGGCCAAGCAGACTACAATAACATAGAATATGCAGCCAAGCAGTGTTTCCTTGTTTTTGCAGATCAGTAGTTCACAACACGACAGCTTGGCTTATTTGCAAACAACCCGAGTTCAGTCACAACAGCCAGTACTCTTGAATTAATTTATAATATAATTATGCTAAATAATGCACTACATTGTACAAAATACATATAGTAAGACTACAATAAAGGTAGTTGTTGTTAGACATGTGAACACATATTTGAATTAGAGCACAGTGAACATTTAAAAAAGAGAAAAGAAATAGCCGATTTGTGTTGTTCTTCCAGACTCTATCATGTTTGCATATAGTGAAGTATGCAAACATGCAATCATTTTCTATTTCTTCATTTAACCAAATAACAACCTACTTTAATATGCTTGGAACAGTTTAATTAATGGTGAAAATTTCATAACATTTTTTATAAGAATTGCAAGTGTGGTTATCCTACAAAATCTAGAAAATAACTTTTGAGCTTTTACATGATTGACTGACCTGTAATTTGCATTCAAACTGCATGTCTTGTAGTGTGATCTGACATTGTAGGAGACTATGTTTTTCTGACTCAGTAATAACTTTTGCATTTGAAACCAGATAATTTCAACAGTAAAACCAGGAGCACACCCACGTCTTAGGGTTATCACTAAGTCTGATTATCATTCTAGTGCTACTGCCCTTCACACTAGACTAGGATGGGATGACCTTTCCATCAGAAGGAAAAAACTTTAACCCAAATTTATGTTTAAAACAGTGATCAAACAAACTCCGCAGTACCTCCAAAACTTGTTTAAACCATTCAGCACAGACTACGGACTAAGAGACAAGGAAAACAAATTTGCTCTGCCCAAGCCCCGTACTGATTTTTTAAAATGCAGTTTCTGCTATAGTGGGGCACTGTTGTGGAATAACCTTCTGCACAATGTCAGAGCCATAAGATCTTATAAAAAGTTAAATGACAAGATCAATATCAAGATCACCAGTGTCCACCTCCTACTCCCACACGGCAAATATGTAAATCAGTTTTTATTTTTAACTTTTGTAACTGATGTTTTTGCTGTGTATAAATAAAGTATATGTATGTATGTACCATATTTTCTTGATTAAATGCCAGGGGCGTTTATTTAAAACTTGGCCTCACAGACCCAGCTTTTATTTGAACCCGGCATTTATTCGGGGCCCAGCGTTTACTTATGAAGTGCATTTTTCAGCCATTTATTTTTATCATCAATACTGGAAGTTTATTGAGTTAAGAACCAATTTTCAAAAAAAAAATCGTTCCAAAAATAAGACAATGCCAGCAACTTTGTCTTTTCTCAGTTAATCTGGTAAGCTATTTAGCAAAAAACATCACCGACAGGATTGAATTCTTCTTAATGTTACATTTCTCAGTGAAACACAGAGGAAGGGTATCAGCAACTGCTCAACAGCAAACGTACTATGCAAGCAGTTTAGAATAAGGTGATAAATTCAAATAAGATACTAGAAAGAGAGCTACAATGTAGTATGCAGTTACAATGCATAATCTTGATTTAATATACCCATCTCGAATAAACGCCGGGACCCCAAATAAATGCCGGCACCTCAAATAAACACCGGGACCCCGGATAAATGCCAGGGGAGACCCAGTAGACCCAGCGTTTATTTGAACCTGGCATTTATTTGGGGTCCGGCATGTAATCGAGAAAATACCGTATGTATGTTCTCTGATGGGAGGGTAGGGGGTTCTTAATGAGCACAAGTAGGTGCAAGAGTTTCACTGTAGAATGAAGTGCCATGGAAAGTCTTTTATTTTGCATGGTGGGCAATCACTGAATTTACAAACCCAAAAAGTGTGTGTGTGTGTGTGTTTTTTTTTTTTGGAGATAACTGGTTTGTGATCATTTTTCTTTTCCCAAGAAGGGTTGTCACAGGCACCTCAAGGCACCCTCCACCCCCCTTGGTTACGCTCCCGAAACCAAATCAGGCAACTGTTGATGTTTTTCTTAACTAAACCTGTGCTTAGACTTTCCATTTCAGATAACAACATTTTCTCATTAAAAGGACTCAAAAAGCAAACCGTCAGGGGATTATGTTGTTAAAAATCCATCATCTAAATTGGCTGTGTGAACATGAAATTGTAAGTAAATCAGCCTGTATTCATAACAGATTCACTTCATCTTGTCAGCTGACACATTTTTGGCAGTATGAATAGATTGAAGCTCTTAACTGAATTGCACTGGACTTGAATCTGTATAGTTTTAGTTTCTGTGTCACACTCAGGTGTTTTGTTGCAAAGAGATGCATGCCCTGGCCGCTGACATTAGGTCTACCCTGTCCCTAATGAAAGCCCTGACTGCTATAAGTGCCTTTTTAAAGCTCCCCACATGAAACCAGTGCCCCAGGCAGGAAATAAGCCATTTCCAAGTTGTGCTTGTGCCTCTTTTTCAAAGCAAGGCTAGGTGCATAGCCTTGCATGTGAAAATGAGATTTCATTCACATGCAGATGAAACTCATTTTCATATGAAAGGATACGATAACGGATACGAGCTCCCGCCGATCTACGGGGATGTTTTGTCACGTGGTTTTCACCATCCTAAATCACGTGACAAAACATCCAACACCATCACTTGATAAAGATTCTGTGACGGAGTTGAAAGCTTGTGACTTAGTTGAATTTTGGATCCTGAAAAAGAAACCTTGTTTTGTTTTGAAATTATTATATTGTTTATGACTTACTTCAGCAGCAGAACCAAGACATGTCCAAAGGCAATAACATACTGAGGATCCAACTTGGGAGATGTTGTCAGTTCAAAGAAGATGTGTATAAAATTCAGGTGATCCTCCTTGGAAAATTTTCTCCCATAGAGCTTTATATAGCTGAAAGGCAAAACAAACAGAGAAATTTACAAAGACAGTACATAAACATATTTGGCAAATTTAACATTGTCTGTCTAAAATCACGTGTTATGCTATTGTTTTGAACTCTGATTATTGTTCATTGTCTTTTCAATCTTTTGTTTTATGTCACTTGTTGATCACAACATCTACAGCACCAAGAAACTGCTATTAAATGCGGAGCTTGAATAAATGCTGGGTTCAAATAAATGCCAGCTTCAAGCAACCAAATTTTAAATTAACACCCCCCAGCCTTTATTCGAGGTTCCAGCATCTATTTGAGGTCCATGGTTTATGGTAATCTGGTTACAGGAATCTCAAAAAGGTTCATAAACAACTACAGTAAATCAGTTCAATTAATTTTGTTCATTTAACTAAAGGAAGTTGGCATACCATACTCTGCACACCACTGAGTACCTTATTTTCCTACCTTGTTTCGCATTGCTAAACTTTGCTTATTATAACCACTTTGAATGAAATTGCCCAAGAAAATAAAACAGGTTTTATAAAAAGGATTAAGTCCTTCTGTACAAACTTTGATATAGACCAGTCTTCAGTAAACACAAAATCCTTCTCCCAGATTCCATGTGTACATGGTACATTGTATTTCACATATTTTACCTACATCTATTTATCCTCCACTGGTAAACAACAACAACAACAACAACCATTTTATTTTGCCAAAATAAATAGAAATAATTACAGCATAAAATAAATTAACTAAAATAGGCAAAAAAACTACCCAGAATAGAAATAAACTAAACGAGCTGAGTAGTTACAAAAAAAAATTAAATTGCTTTGACTAGGTTGTACATGACTAAAAAAGAAGACGAAGTAAAATAAGACAAGTAATAAGTAATTAAGTACAATGTACATGTAACTAAGTATGTATAAATAGTAATTGATAAATAGCAGAAAAAAGAAACAGGGAAAAAATGAGACCACCTCGAGAATTCAGAAAAGTGGTCTCAACTAGAGCTGGTCACTTATCAGAATCGGCTCTTATGAGCCACCACTTGATGAAAACATAAAGCGTGGTCACTTACGAGAAATTTAAGCCTAAAGCTAGGGATACAATAATGGTTACTAAATAAAATAGTATTGTAGTAATAATGTCATAATATAGATTGCTATTGTCTATCACAGAAGGGGTTTGTGAATATACAAGTCAACAAACCATTGGCAATTGAAGAGGCTAGTGGAAAAGTCTCCCAAGTGACGCTTTTGGGTTAATTTTTTTTTTTGCATAAAAGTGCTGAATTTTTGCAAGTGGCTTTTAATTTAACCAAGAAACATTTCTCCGGGGTTTTTTTCGCGGATTTGTTCTCCGTTTTTGAGAAAAACGATGCCAAAAAAACGAGGCGGCTTCCTTTTCCAAAAAACAGAAACTAAAGAAACGCCTAAATCCTTTGTCTTCGTAAAACAATGAACGCACCAGAGCAGCACAAAAGACGCTTCGAAATCTGCTATGTATATTTTAAAACTAGCGCAAAATGTTGTGGTTCCATTTGTGGCGCAAAACGAAGGCGGAGTAATCTCCCATGGGTTGTCAGATCGCTTCCCGACGTCGGTTCGAGTCTCGATACCGTCGTAAATTTTTTTCTTTTTCTTTCATTCTTTCTTTTTTTTATACATATATTACGTGCCCTAAATTTGATCAAGAAGTGAATGCTTTCTTTTAAGTGTTAACTGAGTGGTCGCCTACGAGAGCTTAAAAACATTTAGGAAAAGACCAGTTGGTAATTCACAAAAGTGGTCACCATTGCCAAGGGAGCGGTCACTTACGACAGCTTTCAATTACAGAGTTTAAGTGTTTAAGAATAAAAATTAGCGAGAAAACACAATGTTTCAATGTCACCATGACATCATTTTCAAGTGAAAATTCAAACAGGGTCTCAAAATGGTGGTCGTAACTAGAACTGGTTGCTTATGAGAGTTATTAGGACAGCTTACACTGTATTACAACTGACATAGTGACCAGCTCCCAGATGGCTTGATAACTCAACTGGAAGAGCACTACACATTAGGAACTACAATGTACATGGCTACAACACTCGAAGGAAGGCTGACCTCCATCTACCTAAACCCAAGCTTAGCCTTGGCAAGCGTACTTTTAGATTTTCTGGCTCAGCCCTTTTTAACTCACTACCTTTACAAATCCAACAAGCTGCATCTCTCTCCTCTTTTAAAAATCTTGTTAAAGCCCACTTTTTCTCATAGCACCTAATTTACGATATTTATCTTTTCTATATACCGTTCATGCTTGTAATTCGTTTTAGTTTTTAAACTCTTTTTATATAACTATTTTAATTACTAAACATTAGCTTTTAACTCTATTTTTATAACTATTTTAAACAATTAGATATTTTATATTTTTAGAAATTGTATTTAGCAGGGCCCCTCTGGAGACCAGCCACTGTGCTGAATGGGCCACCCTGTATAAATAAAGTTTTACCTACCTACACAAGGAATTATTAGCAGGGTAATGGGTTCAAATCACATTCCCAAAGCTTGAATTTTTTCAGAAGTGGATTTAGCTTTCAGACTTATCAGACTTGCATCTACCTTTGAGACAAATCTGAGCGGCACTTGTCCAATGGAAAAGTAGAAGGACAAAGGCTTTTTTCACCCTGATTTATACTCAACTTCTTCACTTTCTAGGCTAGCTGAAGCCTACTGCTATGTGTTACAGGTTACAGTAACAAGACTGAACCCAGGAAACTCAGATCCATTAGATACAACAGCTCCTTCCTAGTAAAAGTCACAGTCGTCCTGATCATTTGCAATCATCCTGGTAATGTTTCCATATAATTTAGCTGATTGCTTGAACATATACTTTTGTGACTGGTATGGCCTTTAAAATTGAATAGAAGCTGCCAGTACCCATCACACACTTATGCAAAGACAGACAATTTGGAGTAAAACTTCTTGTTGCAGATTACAACAAAGGCCTGGCTGAAATCACTGACCCTCAGGCCATATATCCTACATGCTAACTTCTAGACTACTGCAGCCCCTCAAAAATTAACAACTTTAGAGTTGCTTAACAGCTGTAAACTGTGTAGTTTTATGTGTGATGGTTCACCTTGTTTTACAGAGCTCTTTCTTTTCCCAGCTAAAAGGTAATGAAAGGTTTGTGTATAGCTTGTACTTGCTGAGCAGAAAAGCACAGGAAACAAGCTTATTAAATTTACTTGCACGACAAATTAATACTCTCCAGGCTGGTCTTTGGACTTATAGTGAAGTTAGCTTATCGCTTATTCTAAGCAACTTACTTTGTCAATCTGTTGCTCCAGTATAGAATTCCTGGACTCGTCTCCTTAAATACCACAGCACGTCCAAGGTTGTATTTTATCTCCGAAAGAAACTTGTTCGATTCCTCATCTAACCGGTCTTTGTAAGGTAAGAAACGATTGTAAACTATTTCCTTTTGGGGTGTGAAATCCAACATCACTTAACATTTGCGATCACAGAAAGATCACTTGTTACTCCTAAAAAACGTCGTTTCTATTTTCTACCGACACATAGCTCAGGAAGAGAGGAAAAACCCTACTTGTCGTACAAAAAGACGAGCATTTATAAATTCGCCGATTCACTCTTACAAAGCATGGTTAGTCAGCGGAATGATGCATGGCTCATGCGTCCTTAGGCGAAAGACTAGAATCGAACCAATCCCCGCGGTTCTCCCGCCAAATCAACACACGACATCCATTGCCACCACAAGCATACCTCTTGATGTAAGACTTTGAAACAACCTCCTGTAGCCCTCAGTTCAGCAGTCTGTCTGAATCCACCTGAATGCTATTTTTATTCAGTTTCAGCCTTTTGCATTATCTTGCTTCACGCAAAGAAAAAATGCATCATAGTTTTATGGCGCACCATAAACACTTCAGAATTTTTTTTATGAATTTCAAAATGTTTATTGAAAAATAAAAATGGGGGGAGCGGGGTAGAGAATTTCAAATACCTACAAATTTCAAATACCTACCTAAGACCTACAGTGCTCTAACACTGGGGCAGACAGTGTATGGTGGTGTATATTTATTTTGAAAAATCAGTTGTGTTGGCATGATTTGAAGTAATTCGAAAAAAAAATTAAGCGCTTTCAGTGTGTGTGTTTTTTCTTTTGCAGTAACACGTACTCTTTCCTCTCCTTTTTAGAGTCACAATCAAAAAACATATTTCACGTAGAGGAAAAGCGACCGACAGTGCTCTAATCTCCAAAGCAGCTGTTATCTGGGTCGTCACGCAAAGTTCCTCCCTCCTCTGTCACGCAACGTTCCTTCCTCCTCCGTTGCGTTTGACTTCATGTGACGGCTGCATAGGAGGCATAGCCTGTGTCCTCTCCAGGTTCTCCTTTCCCCACATGCCACGGATTCACGAGTGCAAACTGCGAGACGATTCGCCCTTCCGGGGCTTGCCAACCATTAAATTAAGAACAAGGTTTTAGTTCCGCGGCCATCATAAAGAAGAGGTCCGGTCCATCAGTGGGCCAAAGTAGCGGGGTGCAGATGAATAAAGGAGTTAGTTTCTAAAAAAGTTGTGGTGCTTCGTCAGTGGGAAAGTGAAACACGAAAATTTGGATTCATCAACTGAGTTGATAAGGTAAATTAGCCACCATAAAGGAACTCGCTCTCGCTCTCCGCTTTTCAATTTCTTTTCGGTGGCCAAGTTAGTTAACTTGACAACTCAGTTGATAAATCCAAATAATGTTAGAATGCGACCATACAGGATAGGAAGAGAAAAGATAGGAAGAGAAAAGATAGGTAGAGGAAAGATAGGAAGAGAAAAGATAGGAAGAGAAAAGATAGGTAGAGAAAGGCAGAAAGACTAACTAACAAGCTCCACATTGTTCAAGGATAAAATTGCGTTCTTTTTTAACAATTATCAGCGATTAATGGTATTTTTTTCATTGTTTAAGTATTTATTTGCCTAATTCTGATAATACTTAATTGCTTTGTGGAGGTTTGTTTTCGAAAGGTTGGAATAGGTTGTTAACACTTAAAAAGGAATTTCTTAACGTTGTGATCTAACTTTCTCTTTGCATGACTTGGGATTCCCACTGGGGCATAATTATGAAAATCAATGTCTTCAACAAATCCTTCATCATGCACATCTCTATCATCCACAAAAAGTGATAAGTATGAACCTTGGATTATTTTAAAGGTCTGCGAACCTGGTTCTTTCCAAAATACTTGAATATGGCTTCGGCCCTTTGATTGCTTATGCAGCGCTTCGATATAATATTTCTTGGATGTCTTTAGTGCGATTTTTCGTGACACTTGAATAGGATATTTTTTATAGTTATAAGGCGTCGTAGATGCCGCACCATTTGCCGAGTACACTGCAGCAATCAGTCGGGATTTCTTCGGATTGCTGTCGGAGCTTAGCCAAAGCTCCGAAGTATCATCGGAAGTGATCGCGAACTCGTAAAATCCCTGCCTTTCTGGGTGAATGAATCCAAAAATCCTCTGTCCGAAGTCGCTTCCCTCCTGAAATGATCTGAAATTCTCAAGAAATTTACGAACGTACGGAAAACGAGGAAATAATGGGGAATGGCGGAGTTGCTCTACGTAAGGTCCACAAATTCCCTGCCAGGTATGAACATTCAACTTTCCGGCCATGTGATCGGGGACAACCTGTTCAAAAAAAGCCGCAAGCAACTCGTGTCCCGTTATTTTCTCATCTCTGGAGGTGTATCTTAACTTCTCACTTTGTGTTTGCCCCGTATCAGGTTCGGGTGTAACGATTACCACTTCGCCTCTTCCATCTCGTACCGAAGTGTTTTCGTCGTCCCTGCGGTCGCGTATCGAAGCATCCCCGTCCCTGCCGAGTCTTACCGAAGCATCTTCGTTTCGGTGCAACTCAATCGTATCAGGCTCGCCGTGGTATGTTCGTTTTGCCGAGTCAATCGCCAAAACAACCGAGGTAACAGGCTTAGGAGAATAGCTACTGGGAGCTTTTGTCATGTTCAGCAATGATTCGAAAAACAGTGTCTGCTCTTTTAGTGAGCGCAAATCATTGCTTAGCTTAACAGCTCCGCGCCTGTTACTTTGAAATCCCGAATTTTGAAGAAAATCGTCGGAAGAAAAACTTTGATGCAGCACAAATATAACAATAAATGGAAAAATGATAATAGGCAGGGTACATAAACACCATAGCCCATTCCCCTCGCCTCTTTTACTGTAGCGCAAAGCCATCGTAAGATATCGCAGCTTTCTCCTGACCTTCAATAAAGCGAATCGAAACCCAGTATGAGGCCAAGTATACGCCAGGCTGTGTTTAGCCTTAATACTTCATGTAGACGCCCGTGACGGTGGAACTGTTGCTAGCTTTTAGTTGCCACTGGCTAGCACTTGTATCATCCTAAGAGTTCCTTATCTGGATTGCAATAAGTTCCTTATCTGGATTGCCATAAACCGCCATTTACAATTATTTTCCATCTACTATAGGTTCCTAACCGTTACCTTGGATCATAGTAGCGTATAACCCTGTATTATGCATGAGGAAGCTGTTTTAAATAATTGCTTTCTCGCTTCAGTTAGAAACTTCATGCACCGTGAACAAAGTAATTCTAGTAAAGACTTGCCATTGGTTGATTTTCCTCGGAGACTCGAACGCTTCACTACCCTGTCATGTTTGGCAATTCACGCGACAAACGATTCCATTATTGAACGGTTCCGGTTCACGCTTAAAGTAACGTTGAAATTCAAGTTTCACGCCTTAATTTCACGTTTCACGGCCTCGTAGTTTTTAAAACTTACATACTTCGTTCAGTGCCCCTACCTTCTTAGCTTTACCTAATTTTTCACGTCTCAATTTGTTATGCGGTCATAAAATCTCGATTGACGTTTGCATTTCACACCTCTCACTTCATATGCCCTTGTCTTGAGAGCGAGAAGTTTAACGGTTCGTCTAGCTCGTAAATTAGTGTTACTTGCTACGATTCACGTTCAAATAACGTTTGAAATCAGGATACACGTTTTCAACAGACCACATATTGTAATTATCACAGTAACAAACATTGCTAAGCAGAGGAGTCGCCTCAAATTTCAACGTTCAGTTTGTTGTTTGGCTTCGAGTCACTCTTAAATTCGCATTAAGATTCACGCTTCACTTTTCACTTCCACGTTATACGCTTTCATGGCCATGGCTACATTCCCCTCTGAGCAGACTGTTTCTTTACCTCGTGACTGCCTTAAATTCCTTTTAAAATAATTCACCCTGTTTTTGAATGACTGAAAATAGTCTTTGGAAAATAAAATCAGTTATTTACTCGCACGAAAAGTTTATCCCCAGCTACCACAAACAAAACTATTAGGAAAAGATCTTGGGACTTAGCTAAAAAGCGTGATGCTAAATATTAATAAAAGGCGTTGTAAAGTCGTACCCGTAACTGGATGTTTAACAGGCGTAAGCCCGTCAATGGATTATTTCTTGTTAGTCCGATACACTTCAATGGAACTTGTACGAACAAGATTACTGCAGCAAAATCGGGTTTCGCTTGGAAACATCCTTGTAAGGAGGAGACAATTCCTCTAAGCGGACAACTAACTGCGATATCGGCAATTTCTAGTCTGCGTAACAGTCCGTATTTTTGCGCGGTGAATTTCGAACAACAGTTTAGAGCCAGTATGAATACGGCGAATGCGGGCGCTCGAGGCTCCGTGCCTCGCGAGTAGGCGTTTTTGGCGATTCGGATTTTCAGAAAAAACGACTTTTCTGCAGGCAAGGTAATTTCACATTTCATTACCTTTACCCCCCCCCCCCCCCCCCCCTCATCCGATACCCCATCCGATAGTCGATGGGGTAAAACGTTACCGGGGTACTATACGTATACGATTTTACCGAAAGTTTGAGAAATGTTTAAATTAAAGAAAACCTTGAAAGCAGATGACTTTTGGCAGTTTCTCATTATCAAATTGACTGTACTTTTGTTAAACATAAAACTACGCTTTTTCGTTTGTCATCCGTCAGAGTTAAGTTTATCACGATAGTGAATTGTGATAGTGAAGTGTGATTTGTAACCATCACCCGAAATTACGTGAAGAAACTGTAAAACATGATCCTTTAATCACTCTTGGTGATACAATTTACCGAAAAAAAACAGTATGGTCCAGTTTCTGGTCAAAATGATCCGTGCTCATTTTTTTCCATAGACCTCGTCCTTTGTTGTATGAACAACAGCCATTGAACCTCCAACATGTTCAACAGTATAAGTCCAGTCTTCAAATCCGTCAATCTGCAGAGGCTCATTTAAATCATCTTCTAGCATCTTTGCGGGGTGGGTAGACCCTACATCATTACCAAACTTTACACGGGCACGGTTGTAAATCTGCTCTACGTGCGAATGCAACTCGATAGGTACATTAAACTTACGAGCGAGTTCGTAACCAAGGTTTAAGTCCTTGCAGTGGAGCTCAATGGTAAAATCCGGCTCATAAGTGCCATTGAAAATCAACGGACCTTCGGTTTCCCACACGTAGGTGTTTCCGGCGCTAAATCTAATGGCTTCAAACAGAGATTTCAGCTCCACGCCTCCCCTCTTTCCTAGCATCATGGCTTCACCCATGGCGATCACATTGACAGCTGCCAGCATATTAGAGATGACCTTGGCAATGGTAGCGGTTCCCATCTCTCCCATGTACAATACCTTTTTGGTGCTCTGTTGAAGAATTGGGAGGCAGTCTTCAAAGAGTTGTTTGTCTCCACCCACCAAAACCGTCATTTTACCCTGCTTAAGGAGTGCCATACCTCCTGTTACTGGCGCCTCAAGCACTTTGATACCTTTCTTACCTTGAAAACCAAATGGTTTTAACAAATTAGCTCTACACGTTAACAAAATTAAGTCTTTCTTTACAAAACAGCACCAGTTATACAACATGGTCACACTTTTGGATTTCATCCACAGACTCAAAAGTTGGAACCACCTTGGACAGCATTACAAACAGCAACACAGGAAAAAGTAAGAAATAAAACAAAATAAAATAAAAGGACTGCCCAAAAGCTACCATCATCATCATCATCATTAGTATCCCCTAAACTCAGTCCAAAAAGGTACAATGGACTGGTAGCATTGGACCTCATTGTTCAAGTCCTATCTAAGGACCTAGAAATCTCAGAGGTATTTGTGTGGGATGTGTGCTCCTTATAATCAATATTATAATTTAATCAATCAATCAATCAGAGTCATCTATCTATCTATCGATCGATCGATCGATCGATAGATAGATAGATCGATCCATCTTTTTTTTTGTCAAATAGATAGCTCTCTTAGTTGGAAGACTGAACATGATGCCACTTCTTCTGACTGTAAAGCGTTATCGAAAATTTGCAGAGCGTTTCGTTGAATATTCAATGGCGAAAGGAAAGCCTGTGTTTATGCGATGCGCCCACGGTATGGTCCATCGATCGATCGATAGATAGATAGATAGATAGATAGATAGATCTATCGATCGATCGATCGATCGATCGATCGATCTATCTATCTATCTATCTATCTATCTATCTATCTATCTATCTATCTATCATGAAGTTTTAATAAACTGAGATGACTGTGTTTGCATGTCTGAGTACACACCTGCTTCCTTGGCAAGCTCCAAAGTCTGCTGGTAATCTGTTGTTGAATGATCAATCCACACTCCACCCGATCGTAACCCAGCCAGCACCCCATTGTCACCCGTCAGAACCTGTTTGACATGTGGAGGAGCTGGAAGTGCTGTCATGACAATATCACACATTGCAGCCAGTTCCCTTGGGGTACCTGGGCGGGGTATATCCCCAGGGAGATCTTGCCCTGCTTTTGGGTTGGTGTCCAGAAGAGCTGATACTGTATAGCCTGACTTGAGAAGGTTGCTGCAGACTGTTGATCCAACATTCCCAAGGCCAATTATTCCAATTTTCTGAGCAGTTTGAGTGGAGTACGCTGCATGGCATTTTCCATAGTGACTAAGCAGGAAACGAAGTGGCGTAATCCTATACATTCTCTTGTGGCTACAAGGAAATAGGAAAACATTTGTGAATAAAAAAGAAAATGAGGTGAAGGTAAATTATGTATATTGACATTTATCTTCTTGGGTTGAATTCACATGAGCTGAACCTAATGCAAATTAACAAAAACAACAGCTTTTTCTTACACTCAGGTTGTGATGCATGCCCGGGGGTAGGGGGGGGGGAATTGTCACATGTCCAGCTGCTGCTGAGGGTTTGAAACCCTGACCCTGTTTAGGACACAAAGACCCTAAAATACCTACCCTGTGTAGTACAACACTGTCCATTTTAGGTCACTGTTTCAGACAAATGACAAAATACACACCCTGTGGTAGCCTGAGAAAACAGCCGACGTTTCGCGAGGTCGCCACTTGAACCCTCGCAAAACGACATCTGGGCAACAAGCGCAGAAATTCCATACTGATGACGCGTCACTACCCAGATCTAGGTAGTGCTTCTGATTGGTTGAAACGTCGGCTGTTTCCTCAGGCTAATCCTGTCAGGACATTATATTACTATCTACCCTTTTTAAGACAAAGAGGGCAAAAACCATACCCTGTCCAGTGGCACATCCCATATATGCCATATGAGGGAGTCCCCCAGCCCCACCCTAGGATATGCACAATATAATCCTTCCATCAGGGCAATAACCCTCACAGTATTCTAACCTTTTGAGGGATCTTGCACATGATGGAAGTATAGAACAAGTCTGAACATTCACCACACTTCTGAGATACATTTTGTAGAATTAATGACAAACCTTAGACGCGAGCCACACCTTTGACACGGGTCAAAGACGGATTTGCCACCTTTGGGCTTTGTAACTTGGCCTTTGTCGAGCCGTTCACAAGAGTCACTACGGAGAGTACAGACACTCACATATTATGTGATTGTTTCAGTATATAGAACGGCTTTTTTCATGTGAATGTCGCAATCAGTGTGATTAAATATTCTTAATATAACACAGCACTACGCATTAACTAGTCCTTTGACTCAAATCAAAGACAGATTTGTCCTGCCTCTGACAAATCTTTGTCGTGAGATCTTGCGAAAACACTACTCATTTGACAAACCTTTGACGAGAATCGCAGACACAGCTGACGGTGCATTTGTCATACCTTTACAAAGGACAAAGGCGCATCAAATATCGCCTCTGACTAGCGTGACAGGTGGGTGTAAAAGGGCCTAAAAGGTGACGTAAAGATACAAATTTGCACCTTATCAAATTGGTATAAAGATGTAAAGTTTCATCTTTTTCGCTTGGCACGCTGAAACACGCATACTTCTGCGTCTGTTTCCAGCTCAGTTAATAAAGAGCGAAGGATACATTTCTATATACATGCTTTCATGACTACGGTGTGTGAACGTCAGACGACTGCCGGACTGCCGAAGCAGATTGTAAACTGTTCGTCTGTATGGAAAATCGCTTTCGCAGCTTATGAAAGGTATATTCGAAAGCGCAATAAAGATGGACTTTGTACGCCTTTGACAACTTTTGACGCGCGTCAGAAAATGCTTGCATGATTTATATGTGGTGTTGTGGGGACAGTTTCTTTTTTTACCGACCACCGGGCCTCAAGACTAGCAAATTACACCAGCTGCAGGAGCACACTTGTGCAAGTGGGCCGGCTATTCCCTGATCGTTTAAAAACTCACGGCTGCATAACTTAGTTACCACCTACCGTGTCAAATCCAAATGAACCCAGAAACTGCGCGTTAATTAATTTCTCTCGTCCGCTTGAGTATGAATGCGAATACTTTCACTTAGCTATTGCAAAACCTATTCCGTCACGAGATCTTGGGGTATTCAACCTCGTTCCCAGGTTTCCGAGAACATCTTTGACTGAAACCGCCCACCCCCTCCACGCCCCCGCACCCCCAAAATTTTAATTGCATCATTGGGTTGAGAGGGATGGGAGGGTTCTTGGAGCCCTGGAGCCGCGAATTTTTGCCGTGGAGCCAGGACCGACATAACGATTCTGGCAAAGCCCAGGGTCTCAATTTTTCCGTCTTGCACTTGTCCTGGAGGCTAGTGCCCTACGCCGGACTTATAGCCTGGGACCCTGCGTCACGTTTCTTTTGCGTGACTGTCCCTGAGAGGAGAGACTGCGCGTAGACTGCAATTGCCTTGCATCCCTCAGAATTCATCGAAATCTTTCATGCCTGCGCATCTCAAGTTTATGCAGACTGTAAATATTTAGGCCAAAAAATCGTTCTTTCGGGAATTATTTTGACTTGAATTCTAATACAAACACGGCGAAGGGGAAGGGGGAGGCTGGGGGAGCCAGTTTGAGCATATTTTCCTTACTCTGGGAAAAAGGATTAAATCAAATGAAAACCTTATTTCAAAAGGTAACGATGTTTTTCAGCATTTGGAGGACATGAACTAGTTTTAAAGGAATTCTGACTCCAGAATACTGGAAATAAGTCTTAATAACACCACACTCATAATCAGGGTCATACATCGAAAATGATGCATTAAAACAATGCTCATATTTCGATGATTTCCGGAGAATGTATAAATGAACGGTGCAGAGAAACTGAACAACTACAAAAGTGGATCGATAAAAGGCACTTGCAGTTAAAAAAGCCACTGCAGGCAATTACTAGAATTATACATATTGGTAAGTTTATTGGCAAGTTTTACTGGTAACTTTTACACATATTGGCAAGTTTCTTGACGTATGATCTGAAACGAGAAATCGCCATCCCAACGAATTGAGTTACTAGATAGTTTGGCCACATTACACAAATTGCCCGGGACAAATTGAGTAAGTTTGAGCAATAACGAAGTACTTAAAATTAACGAGAATTCATTGTTTTTGGTTAATTTTCTCCTTTCCCAGCTGCTCAAATTGCTATTATTTAGTTTTCTTCCACATCAACAATTTGAAAAGGGCGTTTTAAGCTGCAAGTTTAATCGGCAACAAAACGGGGGACCAAAGCTAAAACTGACAAAACTGCCACTCAGTCTTGTCAGCAGTTATCCATTTTCCAGCTCTTTCAAACTAGAAACATGAAATGTAAGAAATAAAAGAAAGAATTTTAGTAGAGTAGAACCCGTCAACCCGGCCAAGCCTCGAAATTGTCACCTGTTAACCCGATTTTAACATAAGAATAATGAAGGCAGGAGCTTTTTCCGGGCCAAACAAAAATGGCCGCCATATAAAGAAGTGGATGTATGAAAGAGGAGACCAACGCAAGGCACGATCTCACTGTATAGCAAAGAGAAACATATTTGTAATTTAAACTGTTACCTTAAGGGGGCAATGTGCTCATGCGCCCTTTAGTGGACTAACTGGTTTTGTGTATATTTTTCCCATTTTTTAATTCTTTCATAAATCACTCCATTTTCACACAAATCCGCCCAGAATGCCCCCTTTAGCGACCCCCTTTAGCAAATATACTTACAATATACTGTAAGTAAGTTAAACATGTGTCCGTTACGTAACTGCTAATAATAAATAATTTGTTATCTCGGTGGACTTTTAACCTTTATTGGATTGTGTTACCATTTTCCAATATTAAATGCACGCTTATTACTTGATAAATGTTTCATCTTCGGTCACATCCACTCTGATGCGTTTTCGTTCGAGAACGCATACTTTTTTCACGCTTTTTGACTCGGGGGGGGACTCCCTCCCTATAGTGGGCTATGCGGGTTGGCTCCGCCAGAAAGGGGTGCCTTTTTTAAGCTCACAGTATATTGAAGGGTGGGGAAAATTGGCATTTTAGCATGTGAAAGGGTCACAAAATTAACTGCAAAATGTAAGAAGTGGTGGCTAAAGCAAAGTATACAAAAAAATGCCACATGACAACGTGAAACGCATAAAAGCTTAAAACCTTTGAGCAACTTAACCAGAACGAATGAAAGCCCGGCAAAAACGGGGCGATTATAGGAAATTCTATTGTTTTCGCTTATCCTTGAGGTATAAGAAAGCGGTGCAATTTTGCTCTAGGTATATGAAAAGGGTACCATTTTGATGAAAATCAGTATCTTAAAGGGTAAGGGTTTGAACCTCCGGGCGAAGCCTCCCCGTATAAAACTTTATTGACTACCCCACAGTGGGCAACTCCCAACCCCCACCGGGTTTCACCTATCGTCTACACTAAAGCAATTATTTAATATTTAACTGAGACTAAAAACGTTTTAAAAATTGGGCTGTCAAGCGAAAATAAATGTAATGGAATGGAAACAATTAGAAAACGCCCTTGCGTATAAAAATATTTCTACTAAGTTTTTCGTGGGTGAGTGAGTGAGTTTCGTTAGCAACGGAGACTCTAGGACACGAGCGAGAAGAATACACGAACGCAAGAGAATAAAGACGCCCGTTCCGTGAGCGCTCGCGTTGTCTTCTCGCTAGACTATCACTGAGTGAACAGAGGGGCCGCTCGGAGTCTACGCCTAGCAAGGTCACTATCCCTACCAATGAGCTCCTGTCCCTACATAAAAACAGGCTCTGGGGGGTGTTTGTCGTCCGAGAAATATCGATAAAAAAGGTTAATTATACAAGTTGTCACAGAGAGAGCCCTCACTTCAACTTAGGAATCAACGTGAGGCCACCATTTTGATTTTCAGAGCGCGCCGTCGGGCTTGAGTGAGGCCTGGAACTGATGCCGATGATTTGATTGGGAGGTCTGAAACCGAGTAATCTGCGGAAACCGTTCTTCACAGTTGTACGAGCCATCGGGGGCCCCGAAGATTTACAAGTTTCCCCAGACCTCAAAACAGCCACCGTTTGAGAAAGGTATAAAAAATGTAATCGAGCAACAACTTGATGTGAGGGCTCCCTGTGCTTTGTTTAAAATGATGACGGCGTCAACTGAACGCTTGTTGGCAAGCCATAAGTGCGTCCATGGCGTTAGGTGCGATCCTGAGGTTTTCTAGCGGTATACCGCTGAAGTTGTAACTGTATCCCTTGTAAGTCACCCACTTGCCATCTTCTTCTCCTTTGGTATGATGACCATCATATCGAGACACACCCGAGGGGTCCTGGGACAAACAAAACCAAAACACGTTAAGCACAGGATTACCACCTTCCGCTTGAATGGTCAACTTGCTTTTCTAAAACAAAGTGTCTTTAGCCGGGGCAGGAAGTTTATTCTGCGTTTATTCAGCTGACGTACATTCTACAGTGGATATCTAACAGCAATAACAGCAAAGAACAACAAACCTTCCAGACGCGTGTAACGATTCCCTGGTGGAACCTCATTCCCCCGGTGTTATTTCCTTCTGTGGCGCCATAACTTCCCTGGGGGAAAAACACGATGGAGTCCACACCCACCTGATCTACAGTGGGAATCTCATCGAGAGCCACGTCCTGAGATACAGAGCACGTCAGATTATTGTTTAAACGATTGAATCAATGATAAACTTACCAAATGACTGACTGAATGAATGACTGACTGACCGACCGACCGTCTGACTGACTGACTCCGGCACTGACTGATCGACTGACTGACTGACTGATTGACTGACCGACCAACCGTCTGACTTACTGAACGACTAACTTCATGGCAGAATGATTACTGACAGGAGTGAAAGACTCTTTTTTGACTGACTGGAAACTGAATGGATGGACAGACGGACGGACGAACGAATAAACAAATGAAGAAATGACTGAATTACTGACTGACTAACTCACTCTCGCAGTGTTTGAATGATTCCTTGTTTAACTAATTAGTTGACTGGTTGGTTGGTTGTTGATTGATTCGTTAGTCGACCGTGACCTTAGTTTGATTATCATCCAGAGATATCTTGTGTGATTTCAAGAAACAGGCAGGTTTGACTGAAATTATCCACCACTTGTTTTTAAAGTGTACCTTGTATGACTGGACTTTTCCTGTAGGATCTCCGTCATCCCAGTCCACTGTGTACGACATGATCTCACGGTCAAAGCTGGCGATGGTCGCCCCAAAGAAGGCCCACCTCTGGTGATGGGAGATCACGTGATCACCAATAACTGGTGCACGGTAGCTTCTGGATCCCTCTTCAAGACCAAGCAAAGGCAATATGGATCCCCTGAAATAACGTGATAACTTTATTAGTAAAACATCGATCCCAATCTTCAGAAGACTCGGGAGGTATTCTATGGCAATCACTGGAGTGCGTAGGGAGGTTCACAGAACCTGTTGAGATTTATTTCAAGTATCACATTTGTTTATTTGAACACTCACATTCACGCATATTTTACAGTGCAGCACGGTGAGATTACCACAGTCAAAAATCAATCATCAGTAAAGGTAATTTGTACCATCAAGCGCCATCGGACAAGGGCACCCAACGAGAAAATTTTGGCAAAATACTTGAAATATCACTTTCTGTTTTCTTAAACTGTTTCAGTGCTTTTTTCAAAGGCATATTTGTATAAGCTAATACAGATCGATCTGTTCGGCGTTTTTAGCTGAAACTTAAGTCCACCGAAAATTTTAGGACACAGAATCCCACTCATCGAATTTTCGAGCTGCCGATAGCTTTCGGAAAATGCTAGCTGGCCTTATTTTACACTCTAAACGACATATTTGTTCTTCTAAAAACAAAAGGAACTAATATGTTTTCTTGTTACGAAAGTCTGAGGCGAGATTTCGCCAAAGAAATCTCTAGCTTTCACTGCAATTACAATGTAACTCCTAAAATCTCAGGCGATTTTAGGCCTTCCGAACAGATATTTCCCGAAACGAACCGTTGGGTGCCCCTTGATCGGAATCAGTTATTATTAGTGGTCAAGCGATCTCAAATCTACGATTGCAGGTCGTTCAGTGAGCACGTTAAGCAAAATCACAGTGGATTAAGATGAAGACTATCGCATAAACTAACCCTATAAACCGTCAAGAGATTTTACTTTTCATCAGTATACACCAAACCAGTGAATAATGTTATTCCCGCGCTCTGATTGGCTACTCAAATTGGCGATAGTATGTGCGATTCACATCCACTTCGGTGAATAATTGTTTACTATTGACCGTCAGTTACTACCTACAGTGAGAACGCCATATCAGTGAAACAAAATCCCCAGCTACTTACTGAATCTCTTGTATTTTCTGTTGAAGTTCTCCCTCAGAATTGATGTTCTGTAAGTTGATTGGAGGATTCTCTTGTCCGGCGACCAGCAAACCTACCACTGTACTCTGCCATACATTGTCTGCGCCCACGATCACTGGAACTACCGGCTTCTTTAGCGACTGAAAACACACCATGTAAAATCACTGAATAATAGTTTTCGTGGACACAGCAGATTGGACACAGATTATCTGACAAGTTCATGAAACAGTGAGGAAAAAATCATTGTCCATTACAGATATCATATGTTTTGGATACTGCAAACTAGGACATAATTACAGGGCCGATTCTTCAAACGAGGTTTAAATAAAACCGTGCAATAAACCAATTTCAATATGGGCATCCTTACTAAAGTTACTAGTACTTACTGTAAACAGTCTCATGAAGGCATACAGCACATACTTTTATCTACGTAAAATGACCCACCCATAAACAGATTTGGAGGAACAGTCGGCATTGACTTAAATCCCGGTCTAAGCTAGACCTCGTTTAAATAGCCGATCCATAATCTTGAAAAGTTAAATGACAAGTACACCTTTTTCTGTCTCCCATTAAAAATTAACCTCGTTTTACCTTGTTAAAGAATGGTAATTAAAAAACTAGAGAAAAAGCAGGGTTATCACTTCTACCTTAATAGCAAACTGGATTTCCATTCTGCAGTTTTCGCTGTTTGCATACTGTTTACTGACAAAGGCTAGTACCACTTTAGCTTTACCAAGGCCTTCAGCAATCTGTGCAAACTACATAAAACATGTCGTAAAAAAGGTGGTTATTGTTCATCGTGGTAAATACAGTTAAATAATAAAGTGTATATGGTTTGTCTCACGATGTAGTCACTTGAGTTGTAGATCACAACTCAAGTGACAACATCGTGAGACAAACGATATACACTTAATTATTTAACTACATAAAACATAACAACAATACTTAATTAGTACAGTGCATTGGTTTAACTACACGTAAGTCACACTAAAGCTGAAGGAATCACTAAACTACTCAGTGCAACAGCAAGTTGTGGAGAGTAGTTACGTTTAGTATATGCCAAACCACACGTAGTGTTTTTCGCGCGCTCTGATTGACCACTCAAGCTCAGGATGGTATCTGCAATTTGCCTCCCGGCATTGTTCTGGGGTTCGCGCACTATTTGCACTATTTCGCACTATTTGCACTATTTCGCACTATTTGGCGCTGTCTATCCACCGGTTTGGTAAATACTAAAGCAATTATTCACCTCAGTGTTGGTGAAGAGTAGTAGATATTTCCCTTGCCCCTTTGCGGCTCAGCAAATATCAGTATTCACCTCCACTTCGGTGAATAATTGTTAAATACCCTCTACCTCGAACACACGAGGGAAACCAGTCTACTGTAATGCATATCATTAGTAGTTCAAGGAGAGGTTAACTGGGCGTCTTGAACCCACCCCCGCCCAGGTGAAGAACTATAAAAAAAACTCGTGTGAGAGTGTGAATACAGTTTCTTATAATTAGGAACTTTTGAACTAATGTCACTTCGTTTCACATCGAAGCAAACTGTTGTTGTTTAGAACGAAGAGAAAGAAATTCAATGAGCGATCCCCAGACAAGAACTAATCTCTCCAAATCTCTAAAATTGTTTTCTGGGAAGTATAGCAGGGCTCGACAAAAGTCCCGTCCGGTCGTTCGGGACAAGTAGAATTTGAGGTCGGGCAAGTAACTCCCTCAATCAAATTACATTTTTAAAAGTCTGTCAAGTAAGTGACAAATAATTAAACACTAACAGCATACACAACCGTTAAGTTAAATATCAATCTAGTCTGACGTTTTTATCGGTCGATTTGTCAGTCATGCAATCGCTTAAAATAACTTTTTGTAAAACATTTTGCGAGATGTTTAGTTCGAAAGTGCATTGACGCACTTAAACGTTAATCGGTTTAGGTAACAGTAATCAACCAATTGTTGAAATCCCTCCCTGACCTGTGAATCATTTGGTAAACAAAGTTCAGAGAACATTTCTCTTTCTAATTTTCGTGCCGTTCCTACTATCTGAGAGCCTGGAACAGGCTAAGAGAACATGCGATGAAAACGCTGCTGGAGCTAAAACGGCCTTAGTTTTGTGCTTAAACTGGAAAGCCTTTTTCAATTTTTAGGTGAAAATCTACTAGCTGTTAGCAGATCCTTTATGCATCAGCCTTACAAAGGTTTCTTTTCCTCATATTACTAGTATATATATTTTTTTGCGCTGCATACCATACACCATATAGAGAGGAGAGGAACGGTTTAGGGAGGAGGGAGAAATGGCCCCAAAAAATAGGGAGGAGGGAGAAAGGACGCAAAAAAATAGGGAGACGGGAGAACCAGCATGAAAAGGGGGAAGGGAGAATGTCTTTGAAAAAACGTGACATGAGTCTTTAACGCCTTAATAGATCCTAATATAAGAAACTGTACGGATCTGTTCCCCACTAAACAATTATATCGAGAGAAGACTGGGTAGACCCTGGGTAACCAAGACTGTTTTGAGCCCGTAAGCTCAGGTACAGGTGTTTGCGATATTTTGAATGATCTCTTGTTATTTTTCGCGCTTCATGCTACTAGAGGTCGCTAGAGAATTTCTCGCTTCATTGTTTGGCCATTTCAAGATATTCTGATTGACCGTGAGATTTAGAGGCCAAATCGGAAAATCGTGAGACCTTGAGTTAGTCATGTTAGTGTTCGTTAAAACGTGATTAAGGATGAAGGTCAGGCGCAAGGCCATGGTGAGTACGAAATGTTTTGCCTTTCTAGTTTTCTGTCTTTTCTGTGCACTTCATGTGTTTAGGTCTGTTTAGGCGTCACCAATAAAACGAGTAGTGCTTTCTGATTCAGTGCTTCCATTAGGTTCCCAGCAATGTGAAACAATACAGCAACATTGACATGTTCTGGACTCCCCTCTTGCACTGTGTCATGTTAAACTCCGAAGTCTTTTTGTCCAAAAATATTTCTACTGCAAATTGCTTAATAAGAATAATTTGTAGGAAGGGAAGTCAGAAAACTATGAAACTAAACTGACAATGTAATCGTACTTAAAAAATTTTATGGACTTCGTGTACTGGTTGATGTTGCGTTATCTTGACCCTTTAGTGCGGTACAAATCTTAACATTGTAACGCTCAACAACAATCAATAAACATTTCTAGTTCAGCCACAAACAAAAAAGTTGCGATGTAGGCAAACCTTCTGAAGGACGGTGGGTCCTAATACAGAGGTATTTTTGCAAAGGTTATGACTATGGGGGGAAAGCAGATCTTAGTAAGGGTTACTGGAATCTAAAAAGAAAAATGTGGGTAACCTCGCATTTTTCAGAAATAACTAAGCAACCATAACTCTAAAAAAGCTTTAAAATACAAAGAATGTACGGCATTTTCTTTCCAAATATCTCTGAAAAATGCGCGGTTACCCCCAATTTTCTTTTACGATTCTGATGGCCCTTGCTAAGATCTGCTTTTTCCACATAGTCATAAGCCGCGCAACAATACCGTTGTATTAGAAGGCAAATTCCTTAAGAAACCCGAATATCTCGGACCAGGTGTGCGTTTCTCGAAAGCCCGGAGACTTTTCGGGTCGATTTTGAGCACGATAAGTTACTCTGTATCCTGTAAATAAAGAACTTTCTAAGCATCAAACTTCCCCTATTAGTTATACATTTCTTACCTCGAATACATGTTAAAATAACAGCTTTGTAGAATGAGTTGATCATGTTTTTATAAATGGCTTTTCGGGGCTTTCGAGAAACGCACCCCAGACCCGAGATGCGCAGGACGTATGTGCAGTAACAAAAGGGGCATCGTCCTTAAGGTACTAGAAAATCATCAAATTTGCTGACCAAATCTTTGGGATGTTGGACATCAGCGAACTTGTTCCTCAGGAAAGTGAAGTTGAAGATGCTTTGAATAATAGCGATAGTGACAGTGACGACGAACTGAGAGTGTAACATGCCCACACTTACGCGTAGCAGCAGGTGGGTTCGAGTGCCTGCAAACTGGCAAAGTGTCATGACTTTCTTTGAAAAGAACAGCTTTGTTTACAAACTTAATTTGATCATGAAATATATTAAAAGAAATTCTGGCTTTGCTTTATCCAGTGAGAACTGTGTGATTATAGATAAAAACTGAGAGTAAGAGTAAGGCAAAACATCAAATGCCAAGAGAAAAAAGAAGAAATGAGAGGAACTCATAAGGGATCATGAGGATATAATGTCGCTTGAGATGGGGAAAAGAGCCTGTTAGTTTGGCAAAATCACAAAGATAGCGTACATCATTCATAGGTACCCTGCTACTACATGTTAAGTCTAGTAGTTTGTGGGTATTCAAAGAGCACAAAGTTCTTTAGTAAAGTGACAATATTGGAAGGAATTTAAACTGCACTGTAGTGTTACGTAATATGAACCCGTTAAAGCATAATCAGGGAGAAAGGTGAAAAAACAGGGAGGAGGGAGAAACGGCCAAAAAAATTAGGGAGGAGGGAGAAAAATGAGTTTAAAAATAGGGAGATAAGATATTTCACTGCCCGTTCCTCTCCCCTCCATATACAGACAGAATCGAAGCGAGAAAGTGGAGTAAACATATAAGCATTGAGCTTGCTTTTTATATAAAATTTTGAATGTGTGGTAAATTGCTTCTCAGCCTGTGGTAACTGTAAGTATATATCAAACAATCGAAGGCCAATTCAGGGTTATAAACGCAAGCATATTATCAGGCTTTTCACGCTCTAGGTCTGGAAAGATGACCATCTAAGAACTACACTGGTTGGTTAGCACGCGATCAAAATCTGCCTGGATCAAATTTCTTTTCACAACAAATGACTCGGGGCTCGAGACTAACTTTTCAGCTTAGTAGCCAAGTGGCTAGTGAGAGGTTTGATTTCACTAACCAAAATAAATTTTCACTGGCCAGACTTTTTTGCATAATCTCATACTGTGTTCAATATGTCTAATTATTTTTTCTCAGCGCGTGAGCGGGCAAGATGAACCAAATCCTGCAATCTGATTGGTTCCGGGAGCGGGCGGAATTTTTCGATCTTGACCGCGGTCAACGGAACGGGCCGCGGGGAGTTAGCTACATGTATCGAAATTTGGGAAAATAAAGGGGTTTCTTTTAGTTATATTGCTTCCTGTGATTTCTGAGTTTTAACAGAGTAAAAAAGCGTATTTTGCTGCTCTGGTGTCACAAACGGCTTCGTTTCATGGTTCATTTTACGCGCGCTTGCAAAACGTTGCTTTCCGAAAACAACAAGACACGTTTAACTTTTGAAAAACAACAAGAAAAAAGTAAAAATATTATTTGCCGGCCTTGGTCGGTCCGTATTGAGAAAAACTGTGCCCTCGGTCTTGAGCAAGACCTCTGGCACAGTTTTTCTCAATACGGACCGACCAAGGCCGGCAAATAATATATATTTCTTAGCCGAGTTAAGTACTGTAAACATGCCTCTCTGTAATCTCAAGAGTGAAGAACTTGAATGTTGACTACTCTTTCCGACGGTTAAAGATCCTCACGCGCGGAATACAAAGTACTATGTGCCTTCAGGGCAAATTCCCAGGCGCGATGTAGTTCGCGACTCTCTTTTCCGTTTCGGTCAGACTATGACGAATAACTCGAACAGTTGACCCTATATTAGCATGACATCGTACGAAGAAACGTTGGGAAGAAAATACTAACATTGTACGAACGTTGTAATGTACGGAGACAAGACAAGACTGATACAGCACTCACCTCACGTACGGAAAAAACGTCTACAAGAGAAGACTAGTAAATTATAAGCGTATTTAAGTGCGGAGAAACATTGAGCAGAAAAAAACGAATAAGGTTCGAACTTACTGAGGTACGGAGAAACGTTGAGAAGTCATATCAAACACATTGGTTGCAAATGCACTACAGCAGGGAGAAACGCTGCCAAAACGTACCAAGATACAGAGACTAATAAAATATGCAACTACTAACTTACGGAGAAACGTTATAAGACAAAACTAATTCCGTAAGAACGTGTGTGACGTACGGAAGAACGCCGAACGGACAGACTGAACTATTACAGTGGGACAATAAATTACAGAGAAACGTAAACTGAGAGAACTAAAATCGCACTAATGTGGGGATAAACGTTGAGAAGACAAGACTTATACCGTATGAACATACTATTAATTAAACGTGGTGAAAAACGCAGTGTCGACTTATCGTACGAATGTACTTATAACACACTGAAAACCTTAGGAAGAGCAGAACAATGTCGTGCGAACGTGCTAACGTACAAAGAAACGTTGAGAAGGCTAGACTAATAAATCGACGAACCTACTTACGTATGGAGAAACGTTGTGAAGACGTTACGTAGAGAGAAACGCTGGGAAGAGAAACTATTCTACGAACGTAGCAATTAATGGAAAAAAGTCGATAACAGAAGACCGTAGAACTGTGTGAACCTACTAACGTGTAGACAAATATCATATGAACGCACTAATGGACCTTTCAAGGAAACGTATGGTGAAACGTTCTAAACACGGCTTATTTCGTTCGAACGTAGAAATGACGGGGAAAACGTTGCCATCTGAGACAAGAATTGGTAGGGAAAAACGTTGAGAGGACAAAACAAGTATCATACGAACATTATGATATCATTCCATGGAATAAGTTTTAGTTTCTGCTCACTCTTTTGGGATCCGATCATCAGAGGCAATACTTAGTTTGGTTTCCATCCGGTGCTTTAGTGCTTTGATATTTTCACTTGCCAAAATGGCTAGTGAAAGCGCAAAACTTACCAGCCAAAATGGAATTTCTGTGAATAGTTGACTACCGTTAGCCTCGAGCCCTGAATGTGCATTTTGAACGTCGTCTTTTACACATTTAGACCAATGTTTTATTTAACCGTCAACGCGTCTTCCAAATTTTCTCGAGGGTTTTTCTAATTCACTTAATCCTAAATTAATGCGTGCTTATTACACGTGCGTTAAACATATAACTCTTTAAACTCTGATCCACCCTAACTTAATGCATTCAGTCAGTAAACATAGATTTTACGTACTAGAACAGTATCATGAAATCGACAGGAGGATAGTAAATATGAACGTTCAACAGAAGGAGAGCTAAATAGGTTGATATGATAGTTATGGCTGTTTGATTTGTTTTATAATAAAGTTTCGATATAACACGCGCTCTGATTGGTTGAAACAGCGTGCTTTATCAGAGTACAGATGCACGGAGTAACCCATGACGCCATTCTGCGCGCGCTGGCAAGCTGAAAACCTTTCCTGTGCGCTTGCAAGCTATGAATAAAACTTGTTTTCTTCCAAATTAAAGCCAATTTCTTTACAAATGTGAGCAAAGCTATATTACAAAACAAATAAAAAGCACGCAAGGAATTGACGAGAGCACGAAAGAAGTGTAGGGTAAACACGGGCCGCAGGCGAGTGCTTCTCCCTACTTCTTGAGTGCTCTCGTCACTTCCTTGCGTGCTTTATCACAGAACAAAGCACGGTTTTGGCTTTTTTTTATTTGTTAACTACAGGTTGTGTAAAACTACTCTAGTATGAAACAATCCGAGTAGGCTACCCAGAGACATCTTTTTCAATAGCTGGATGACGGAAGTAGGGGATATCCTGTCAAGTCACTGAAAGTAACCACTTTTGGCTAATCGAACCAAATGCAAATAAAGTAATAATTATAATAATAGTTTACTAAAAAAATGAAATCTCGCAGCTAGAGCTGAATTAGGTTAGACAGTGAAAACATATAAAAGTACTAATGAGAACCACTCACAACTGAAGACAGACTACAGGCAGCTGGTGCCCGTTACAACAATAAATCATACAAGTTCCCAACTTACCATGCCTAAAGATTCATCATTCTGATTGGTTGTTTTCAGTCGCTCAATGTCAATCCACAGCGAGAACTTGTCATTCTGAGCCAGGCCTGCATACACTTTTCTTGGATCAGCAAAAGGAGAGCCAATGAATTCGTTTACCTAGTGGCCAATGAGATTAGAAAGCTTACACCTGGAATTGTTCGCTTTTTATGGACAAAAATCCCAGAAATGTCAGTTGTTACCTGCTTAGATTTGTTTGCCTTTTCTGAATTCAGCCAGCAGTAACTGACAAACACATCTGCAGGTCCCAATGGCTTGTTAGCTGGGGTGACCTCTGTACCCTGTAAATCTACCAATTGAAATCAGTAAAAAAAACATTTGTAAGGTACAGTGTCAAAAACAATTAAACTAAAGTTTGAGGCTTAAGCAGTTTCAACTTTGGGATAAATTAAAATCCTTAAGTGTGACCATTTAAATAAAAGCAACTGGGTGAACTTTTGTAGGTACTATAAATTATGCTGTACAAGGTGGTTCTAACTTTTGATCAATAATATATTCCTTCAATGTAAGGAACCATTCAAATCTTAATGAACAGCACTTTTACTACAATTGCTGTTTAGTTCAAAACTTACTTTGCACACTTCCCATTCCATCTGGAACCCTAACTTGAGGAACACTCTTCTTAACGGCTCTTAGCAGCTCTGTCATTTTAGCATCCTGCACATCTTTATTGCTAAAGTGGATATAAATTTCACCAGCAATAAGCAGCCCCACAACAGTCATCATCCAGTCAAATGAACCATTCCCAACCACAACAGGAATTACTGGTTTTTTTACTGTCTTTTTTGCATACTGAAACTCCTGACGACAAATTTCATCCCTAGAAAAGAAGCAAAATTTAACATTTTAACAACTTTTGTTTTCTTAACTTGCAAATGTCAACCTTGCAGTAGAAATTGAATGCAAAAATTTTAAGGGAAATGTTACATTTAACAAACAGATTCCATTTGGCTGTGCGTGTGGACTCTGATAACACACAGATGATGTCAAAACATGGTATTTAGAATAAAGAAGTATGCTGCAAGCTGCAGGTGAGTAGTGCAACAAACGTTCTTACCACGTTTTGACATCCTCTGTGCACTATCGAGTACACACGGATGGCCAAAATAATGGAATCTTTTTTGTTTTTTTCATTGCTTTTAAGGACGGTGCCACCTTTTGTTACTGTGCATAAGTTAGTGCACATCTCGCGCTATCCAAGTTTCTTAAGGAATTTGCCCACTAATACAACCATATTTTTGCGCGGTTTATGACTACGTGGGGAAAGTAGATCTTAGCAAGGGCTATCAGAATCCAAACAGAAAATTGGGGGTAACCACGCATTTTTGAGAGATAATTGAGCTAATTGCCATACATTCTTTGTATTTTAGCGCTTTTTTGTAATTGTGGCTCCTTAATTATCTCTGAAAAATATAATAATAACAATAATAATAATAATAATTAATCTTTAAAGAGGATACTCCCATCACGTTGAGTGGTTTTCATGGAGGTCCTCTATAACAAAAGAATAAAATAAAACTAAACATTGTAATAGATACAAGCTAAAACTAAAAATATAAAAAGTACAAATATGGTAAAAATAGATCAAAGGTCCTTAAAATATAAATACATATTTTGCTAAAACTATAGAATCATATAATTTGATTTGATAAAAAGATGTTCAAGAGCCTTTTAAATGTATTGCATGGCATGGGCCTCCTCAAGTCCATGGGAAGAGCCATCCAGTCGTTAAAGGCTTGGAATGAGGTGACGTGTCTACCCCAATCAGACTTAACTTTAGGTAATCTGGGCAAATAGCCATTCCTGGTATTATAGCCGTGAGAAGAGTTGAGTGGCGATCGAAAATGCATGGTTACCCACATTTTTCTTTTTAAATTCCGATAACCCTTACTAAGATCTACTTTTATGACTATTTCCCATGACTATTTCCTATTTCCCATGAGGTTCTGACTATTTCCCATAGTCATAACCTTTGCAAAATTTCATCTGTATTAGCAGGCACCATTCTTAAATGTTTTTAAAAATTTTCGTAGAGATGATTTGTGTGCAAAGAACTTTGCGGCCCATTATGTCATTCATGCACCTGTACTTTAATCACAAATTCTCCTAGACCATTCAAAATGCATGTTCTACTTTGTTCATTGTATAAATTCAAATCAATAAAAAAAACGGCACTTGTGTACATAAATGCACTGTACATGTATATATAATATATAGATTTAGCCAAGCCTAAAAGAAGAGCCCCCCCTTTTGCTTTGTTTGTTTGTTTTTTAGTTTTTTTTTTTTTTTGCTGGCAGTTATTAATTTGTGAAAATAGTCTCATTCAAGTCGTTAAATTTAAAAAAAAAATTCCTACCCTTGCTGAGAGCCGAACCCGGCTTGTCGGCGTCAGAAGCCGGTGATTAGACCACTAGGCCATGAGCATTTATTGTCATCTTTGAAGTTTATTTTAATACTTATTTCTTTCTTCGTGACAAGCTGCCTATCAGCATGAAAATGCTGGTGTTTTTCCCGGCAAAATGTGTTCGGAACGCCGTAAAAACCATGGTCGTGGACAGAAAAAACCAAAAAGCACTAGCTCTGCTATATTTGGCGTTGAAACCGCTGCAAAAAGCTGCGAACTCAAGCGGTGTGCCGACCGAGTTTGAACAGAACCGACGAGGCAAATTTGAACTTTTCACCTGAACCTTATCGCCTAATTTTTTTGCCTAAATTGAACTTTTCCCCTTCCACCAAAAAGACAACTGAATATTCTTTTGAACTTTTTTTTGCCATTAACAAATTTGTTTTTGACTTTTGTTCCCTTGGCTTGTTTTGCTACAACGCGGGTCACCATACGATTTCGCGCCAAAAACACATGGGATTCAGCACAGGGTTATATCCAGTGTATGAAGTGTATTGGTAACCCTGTGGTGCGGACGGACGGACGGACAGACAGACGGATGGACGTATGGACGGTCACGTGACTATTACGTCACTATTACATCACTACCAAAATTTCTTGGCTTCATAGGTTAACAAATTTCCTTAGCAATGGAGCTCCACTGACGCGCTAGCTCCGCTATGAAGTAAGTATCTCAACACCTAGAATGGGTAAGGCTGATTTGCTGGGTATTAATTAAGTCGAATGACTGAAGTAGGGGATCCATGCTTTTGGTTTGAACTAATTAAGCAAGATGAAATGAAGGAGGGTTCAAGTCAGCAAGGTTGTACTGAAATATAGAAATTCCAACTTGAAGCAAACATCAAACTCTTTGTCCCCATCTGCAAAATTTATTCCACATCATCACATAATTTATAAAATTACGGCCAAGTCTGTACAGTTCAGGTATGTCTATCAAAAGGGGTCGGTAGTAAACGAGAACACCTGACGTCACAATGAAGGTTCTTCACACTGGCAGAATTTTGTATTGGTCAGTACAGTGCAGAATGGTTTTGCATTTTATTCAGACATTTTCAGACATTTCTAGACAGGTTATTTTCTTGCAAATGTACAATCCTCACACAAGGTGATGAAAATCAACAAGTGGAAGTGCAAAGGTACAAAGTATGCAATGGAAAATGGCTATTAATCAACTAGCCACACTGTACGACCCCAATACAACAAAAAGGGCAAATGCTGGGCATAACGCCCACTTTTGGTCCCTCCTCGATTGGATTGCCACCTTGATGTGGTGGGGAGGCTTGTGTGCCCCAAGGAGCCTGAGAGCTATGCTGGCTGGACCTCTTGAGGTCCTGGTAGGGTCACCATGCCTGACAGGTCGAGGGTTAGGGGCCAGACAAAGAGCAATCTACCGGTCCTCCAGGTTGGGGCTTTTGCACAGGGCCAACAACACTGTCATTCAAAAACCTATACGTTACGGAAACAGCAACGAGAAGCTCAACATCTGTGACGGCCTTTCAGAATCCTCACCAAGGACAAGAATGACTGCTGACTGTGAAGCCACCAGGAACTCTGCCAGCAGGAGGACTCACATGTCTGGCAGTGGTCAAATCCAGGAGGAAGCCACTGCCATGGCTTTGCAGAATGTAAGAACAATGTACGAGCAAGGCAAGATGAAGACTGCCCTGCACAGGACACCAGAGGGAAAGCGAAGGAGGGGTCATCCGAAGATCACATGGCGGTGGACAGTGGAGAAAGAAATGCAACAGATGGGAAAGACCTGGAGCAGCATTTCAGTCATGGCAAAAGAGCGGCAGAAGTGGAGGGATCAGGTTGCTCCCCTACATGCCATCTGGCGTAATGAGCATGAGTGAGTGAGTGACACTTCTGGTCACTTCTAATCAGAAAATTTCTCAAACAAAATATGGTAAAGTTTACCTCACTAATGACTGTTTTGACTTCAAGGACACTACATGTACAGGGGAATATCAAAGCAATGAACTTTTTTAACATTTCTGTCTCTTCACAGCCCCAACCAGCTGCTCACTTACGGATGTACTTACTTGACATATTCATCACTGAGACAAGCCACAAACACCTTG
>OZ034979.1:1362322-1426322 GCA_964030785.1 Siderastrea siderea | reverse complement strand
GCTGTGTTAATCAGTTGCACAGTTTGAAGCAGTGAGTCAGTTCCTAATTTGTCTTTATTAACTGTCACTCCACAGCTCTCTAGCTGATATCTGATGTCACGTGGGTCACAAATGCTGGACAGCACTGCCTCATCATAACTGGGCGGGGCTTCAGATGGTGATACCTCACGATTTCTGATGGCAGAAGGACTGTTGGCCTGTCAAACAAACCACAGTCATTTCAACAGCTTATCATCTTGCTAGGTTACAGTTTTGAAAATGTTTAAAAATTTTGTTTAAAAGAGAAAGTGCAACACAGTGGTAAAGAACTGATCAAGGGGCCCAGAATATAAATTTTCTCTGAGATGTTTGCAAAAAATTAACTCAATTGTTTGAGCATTACTTTGCAAATACAAAATCCATTTTACAATCAACAAAATGTATCTAAATGCATTGATCAACTTCTTCATCAAATCTGGTTAAATGCCACATTCTAATGTTTCATCCTGTCAAGAATGAAAGCAACATTAATTTTAACAAGGTTCTATTTGCTTCTTGTATGTGTCAACTTTACATAATTTTTGGATGTATTCTTCAAAAGTGATCTATGTAATAACCACAGTTATGTCCAGGGCTGTTCTGAAAGGAATAACAAGGCAATTTCAATCTTTGTTGTGGACTTTCAATCACACTTTTGATGGAGATCAGTTGTTGGGGTGTTGAAGGCTAGGCTGGTCTCTATGTAGTCTTGTTGTTTCCTTAAACAAGAATCTTTTCTTCACAATGTGTCTCTCTATTGTCAGGTGTACAGGTGTGAGCATTACTTTGGTGAGCAAAGTAATGCTCATTACAGTGGTAAGCATTACTTTGCAAATACAAAATCCATTTTATAATCAACAAAATGTATCTAAATGCATTGATCAACTTCCTCATCAAATCTGGTTAAATGCCACATTCTAATGTTTCATCCTGTCAAGAATGAAAGCAACATTTAACAAGGTTCTATTTGCTTCTTGTATGTGTCAACTTTACATAATTTTTGGATGTATTCTTCAAAAGTGATCTATGTAATAACCACAGTTATGTCCAGGGCTGTTCTGAAAGGAATAACAAGGCAATTTCAATCTTTGTTGTGGACTTTCAATCACACTTTTGATGGAGATCAGTTGTTGGGGTGTTGAAGGCTAGGCTGGTCTCTATGTAGTCTTGTTGTTTCCTTAAACAAGAATCTTTTCTTCACAATGTGTCTCTCTATTGTCAGGTGTACAGGTGTGAGCATTACTTTGGTGAGCAAAGTAATGCTCATTACAGTGGTAAGCATTACTTTGCAAATACAAAATCTATTTTACAATCAACAAAATGTATCTAAATGCATTGATCAACTTCTTCATCAAATCTGGTTAAATGCCACATTCTAATGTTTCATCCTGTCAAGAATGAAAGCAACATTTAACAAGGTTCTATTTGCTTCTTGTATGTGTCAACTTTACATAATTTTTGGATGTATTCTTCAAAAGTGATCTATGTAATAACCACAGTTTTGTCCAGGGCTGTTCTGAAAGGAATAACAAGGCAATTTCAATCTTTGTTGTGGACTTTCAATCACACTTTTGATGGAGATCAGTCGTTGGGGTGTTGAAGGCTAGGCTGGTCTCTATGTAGTCTTGTTGTTTTCTTAAACAAGAATCTTTTCTTCACAATGTGTCTCTCTATTGTCAGGTGTACAGGTGTATAAACAGGTACCAGGTAAGGTAAAAGGTAAAGTCACACACGAGCTAAGGAGGCCCACACGGCCAGAGCTTATCCTGGTTTCTGTAGCATGAAGCAACTGAGAGTATTCTACTCCCCCCCCCCCCCACCTGGATGGGATGCTAGTCCATCGCACTGGGTTACCCCCAGCAGTATGTCACCAGTACCCATTTTATAGACCTGGGTGGAGAGAGACAATGTGGGGTAAAGTTTCTTGTCTAAGGAAACAACACGATGGCAGGGACTGGGCATCTAGCCACGCTTAATTAATAAGTACCAGCAAAACCATAAATAACCCCGCAATGGACTTGCAATCCTATTGCATGGGGAAGCCTATTTGGTTTTAGTTACCTAAAGTGCCACTTTACCTTTTCCGTCAGTTAATAACAAACCTTTGTATATGAGACGAATATGTCACATGGGTTCAATCCCACTTCCACTGTTCTACCCTGCTGGTTACTTGAAGGCTGAGGATTCTGTGCCGACAGGATGTCCAGCACATTTGGCGAGATGCGAAACTGTTGAAGTCTCAATCCATAGAAGTTTGGATCATAATCTTTGTATGTGACCCATTTGCCATCACTCTCTCCTTTGGTGTGTACACCGTCATAAAGTTTCTCACCACCAGGGCCATCATAAACATGAGTTATTCGTCCCTAAAAAGGGCAGAACAAGTTTTAACATAACTAAAATTTAATAACAGAATCCTATTTCAAGACCCAGGAGTAACTATTTTGACTAATGATACGGTGTATGTCTGATTCATGTAATTTTATGCATGCAACAATGCAATGTGGAAATTTCAAGACAGCAAGGGTTTTTAATAGCAGGGTACTCTACTGTATTAAAGGGGCATAGTCACGAGGATTTTGCCGATTTCTGGTCAAAACAGTGCTAAAATTATCGGTAGCTAACTTTCTCCATGCCCAACATTGTGTTTGAACATTTACAGGAATATATTAACGTAATTTCAATAAGAGAAAACAAACCATGACCATTTAATATCGATTTAATGTCAACACGCTGAAAGAATTTGAAAAGTTTAGCCTAATTTTTTCAAATTGCAATCCATTTCCATCCGAGCCATCCGTAGCAACAAACGACAGAAAATAGTTTTATTGAAGTAATAATTTATAGTCTTTGGTAACAAAACTAGACCATTATTTGTGGGTGTTCATTGATGTGAGAACATATTTTTGATTTTTAAAGTTAACTAGAATAGCGTGACTGTGCCCCTTTAAGGTTGACGGGGCAAAAACAAACTGCCAGCACGTTATTCGTTATGTAATGTAATACGTTATCTAATGTGGAACTCCACTTAACTAAAAGTACAATGCACTATTACTGATCAAAACAGTTTTCATTTCTTACTGAATCAATTAGCACGCACAAGCAACACACACACCTGATGGTATCGCTGACCCCCCAGTCTCACACCTTCCTGTCCTTTGTACTTTCCTTGAGGAAACAGCACAATGGATCCTATGGCAACCTCGTCGGGGTCTGGCACTCGATCAAGAGCAAGATTGTAGTAATCAACAATTCGGCCAGATGGATCCTGATCGTCCCAGTTGATGGTGTACTTGAGTGAGTTAGAGTCAAATGAGACAATAGTAGCTGTGAAGTACTGCCATGGACTCACCTCCCACATGGCTAGCACCTGCAAAATTATCACAGATCAATGAAAGACATGCTAATCATTTATTTGCAGAGATAGGGTTTACATGTGAATTTTGGTCTCTTTCAGAATATTAGCAACCATCCATAACAGAGAAGTGTCCATATTATGGAGGAGTCTATAAGGAGAGGTTCAATTTGCACTACATACATATCATAGCTCAGAGCATTCACTTGGAATGCAATACATAGTTAATTGACCTTTATGAATGGGGGCTTTCCCAGAGAGAATGACAACTACAAATTGCAAATAATCTCTTGGGATTGATTTACATGTACAATGCAAGTTATAACCATGAATGTATAATCAAATAAATACTGGTTTCAACTTACTGGATCTCCAACTTTGGGTAGATTACTGACTTTTGCAGGTGCAGCTTGTGCTGGAGCTGGACTCAAAGCTGTGGCAATAGGCTACAACACAAATGCAACTCAAAGAATTACACATTAGTTGCAACCTTTGAAGTGATGTACCATTTTAAACTAATATGTGTACACGTGTGAAACTAACTCTTCAAAAATACAATTCATATAATTCTAAGAGGGAGATCTTAGCGAAAAAACATAACATTTTTATGACAGTAAGGATACAATCACTAAATGATATGATCAACTGGTTATTAACCGGTTATTGCTATAATTATAATAATACCGTTTTAACATTTTTATTTAATTCTGTACTTTTTACACTGTATGTTGTTAGTGAGATATTTTTTGGAAACTTGCAAATATATAACCTGTACATTTAAATAAAAACAATTTATACCTGCCAACTTTTTCCGAGTCATATGCGCAAGATTATCGTCTCCATATTACCCAGATTTTCTGACTATTACTGAACGTTGGCAAAAATTTCTGAAGATGTTCCGACCATTTCCGAATCCCACCAAAGACTCCTGAAGATGCTCCAATTATTTCTTAACATGTTGCCGCAGATTTTTAAAGATGTTCCGACTATGTCTGAACAACACGGAAGATTTCTAAACATGGTTTCGACGACTTTCTAATACTGCTGAAGAAGTCAAACAAACACTCAAACACAACATTTAGTGTCATTTTACTGTCTATGACTATTCTCTTTTAAAGCAAATTTAATTTTATGTATTATTGGGTTTGATGAAGAAGTAGTCCAGATTTGAAAGCAGGCTTGAGAAACTGGCCTGTATGCATGAGATTGATGTTTTTGATCTGTGGACGTGAGACTCAGGTGTAATGGGTGAGAGTTGACAGGTATAACAATTAATCATTCACTGATTCATTGGTTCATCAATTAATATTATCCATCCATCCATCCATGCTTGACCTTCTCTCCCTCCCTTCCTCCTGTCCTCTCTTACTTCTTTCCCTTGTTCTTTCCTAATCCCCACTTCCTCAGACCTCCTTCCTTCCCTCCCTCCCTCCTTCCCTCCTTCCTTCAGAATGTGTTACATGCACACTGTACCTGAGCTTGTTGTGGGCTCTGCAACAGTTTCACATTCAACTGCTCATTTTGTTCCCTCAGGTCATAGATTTCCTTCTCCTTTACATGTTGCTCTAGCTTTAACCTCTCAATCTCTTTCACAAGAATATCATGACTGTCAGCCTCATCATCGGTATCAGTATAAATCCCATCAGTAGTTAGGTATCCGCCATTCGGTTGTCCTTGCCGCAGCTTCTCATTTTCTTCACGTAGTCTGCTGATCTCTAGCTGCTGTGATTGATGATCAGTTCTTAAGCGGTCTATCTCTTGCAAAAGACGAGTTTCATTGTCATTCACTTGAAAGTTTTGAGATGACGGAGTGCAACCCATTTTAAAAACACCTTTAAGCTAGCTTTGCTCAGGGTGAAGACAAACGTTTTCCCTTTAATTCATTGCTTTAGTGACAGACTCATACCATAGAGTTCCCAGACATCATTACTTGATCTTAAAGTAAAAACAAAAGCAAGAAAAAGCATCAGATTAATGCCACTCTATTAAAGGAAAGACAGTCACAATTACATTACTGAGCAGCCTGGCTAATAATAATAAATAATGATAATTATTAAGTGTAAAGAAGATCCTCGCAGTTATTATTGCAACTTATGCAGTTGCGAAAAGAAAGCCTGAAAAAAATCAGGCTTGCCAGGATTCAAACCCTGACCTCTGCGATACCGGTGCAGCACTCTAACCAATTGAGCTAACAAGCCAACTGGGAGCTGGCTTGTTAGCTCAATTGGTTAGAGCGCTACACCGGTATCGCAGAGGTCAGGGTTCAAATCCTGGCAAGCCTGATTTTTTCAGGCTTTCTTTTCGCAACTGCATAAGTTGCAATAATAACTGCGAGGATCTTCTTTACACTTATTTCTTCACTCCGCAGTTCAAATATATGAGTTTCATGAATTCATAATATAATAATAATTATTATTGATTGACTTGATTCAGAACTTCAAAACGTTAGTCAAGTGTGATGTAGTTTGTCTGTAAGTGTGTTTATCTCATCTAGTGTTGGCATTAGCTATTTTAGTCATTTAACCCGGAATTTAATATGCTTGCTAATTGCAGGTCTCAGCATTGCATATGACTGGATGTTGTTTTTTATCATTACTTGAGGAATTCATCTCAGGACAAAGCAACTTGTGTGTCTATTAAAACATCTTAAAAATGCAGTTGAAAGGTCTTGAAAGCAATCCTTTGGTTCAGTTGTGCAACTGTATTAGAGCTACATGCTTCGGTGTCTATGTACTTCAGTCTGTACTATGTAGCTTCAGTCTTAAATAAGATAAAGCTGTACTTCTCTGACAATGAAATCCCTATGAGGTGTGTGTAAACATACGGCATTTACAGGAATATTTACCTCAGCATTGATATTCTGTATTGATCCAGAGCGTCGAAGACGCTTGGCCCATGTTAAATAAACTGGCGAAGATGACTTTCTTTCACTTCCCAAAGCGACCAAATATTTTAGAACAAGCAAGACTTCAGTTTAAGTCCACCAATGCTGTCCACCTCACGTAAATGTACGTAATGAAGCAGAAGCGATTTACGTAATTTCCATACCTTTTCAAATTTCCGTGGAAACCTCAAAACAAATGAAGTGCAGCCGGTCGTGCAGCTGAACATAATGAAACTGCCATTTTGAATAGCAAATTACAGCCGCTGAGTTTGTTTGGGACTGGGAACTAATGCTTCACACTTGTACATTTCAAATATGGCGGACATAGCTGGGAAGTGCTGGGAAGAATGTGATGTTGTTCAACGCTAAAAACAGTTTTCCTCTTTATGAGATGGAAAGGTAACACTGTTTTCTCGAATAACAATGGATGAACTTGTTGCTGATTTAAGTAGTGCTTTAGATCGGACGAATGATCCACCGTCTGCTCATTCCGACACGACCATCGGGACAAGAGAATCTCCTTCCGGGACTCCAATACGTAGAACAACAACGAGAAAGCGAAGAGGAAGAAAACGCCGATCGGACTACCCTCCTCAGCGAGAACGTGCCAAGACAGAAAGCAATGATTCTGTAGAAGAAGCTTTGATGGATTACATTGAAAATATCAAGTGTCAAAGCGACTCAGATCCAGACGATGAAATGTCGTTTACGAAACGTTTGTTGAGAGTTCAGCTTCATGGCCGCGACAATGCAGACCCGTATCCCCTTCCAGAGAGGGAGAAAGCAGAAAGTGATTCTGTCAGTGAGTCGTTAGTTGGATTAACAAAGCGCAGAAAGAAACGAAAGAGGAAGCTTAAGCGTGTATCTGCCTCTCAAGCACTAAATGATCGCGATTCGCCGCTTGCTTTGGTGAATTTAAAATCACTTAGTAGAACACGAAAACGTAAGGTGTGCGGAAAGTCCGCCACCGGAAGCGAAATTCATAACAGCCTCAAACGAAGGGACGAAGAAGGCAATTTAGCTGATATTGAAAATGGTTTGAGCAGTGGATGCGGGGAACCAATGGAAACTAATACTTCATCAAATCACTTCTATAAGTTGCCTTCAAGGTTACGGCATGCCTCAATGAAATACACGCCCAAGGACCATAACATGCGTGTACCTCAGTCATCTTCCAGGACACACCATGAAGACTGCGACGAAAAAATGGCGACAGAAGGACCGGATACCCTTAAGGCAGATCACTTTTCTTCAGAGGACAGTGACCTGGAGGGATTTTTCACAAATGATGAGGGTCGTCTTGCAGACGATGAAAAAGAAGAAAGTTCCTTTGAATGTGATGTGAGGATAAATCCATGGTGGGATGATAAGACTACTGGTGATATAGAAGAAGAGAAATTCCAAAACATTATAAATGGTGTTATGGATGAATACAGAAGGCCATTTGTATCTGGTGTTGAAGGAAAAAGTGGTTTGGGTAGGTAGCCTATGAGGGACGCTGGGTGGTGATTGGTCTGTCATTATACAGGTAGCCAGTTAATCGTTAACAGATTATTGCAATCCAGTGGTCTCTTTTGATTGTGTTTGAGACAACGTTATTATGCGATAATGTCGTCTCAAAATGCTGGCTTGTGATTGGTTCAAAAACTGTCATGACAATGTGGCCACGGTAAAATATAATAAGGTAAAATAAATATAGTTGGAAACACCTTTATTACAGCGTGATTCATTCCCACAAGCAACTTACCCGACAGATTGCAGAAACTGTGTATGTTTCTTTAAAATATTGTGTTTTTCAGTTTTTATTTTGCAATGTGCATGTTGTATTACGCTATCATTTTTGTATCAGTTTTAGCCTGAAAAAGAAGTTAGTTGACACATTATTCTATTATTTTGTTGATCCCCCTTGTTTGAAAAAATTTATGTTGATGCACTGAAAAAGTTTAGTTTGTAGGGCAGTTTTGGGTTGAAAAAGTGGCAAATTTAAACATTTTGCTGGAAAACTCAAACTGTTTTCATAAGCGAGTATTGCACATGCAAATCTTCACAATGGGGAATAATTTAGCTCAAATCTGTGTACTTTTAAGAGCAGTTTGAAAACTCATCTAGTTTTGTTTTATTATTAATTTTACTACTTAGTATAATTTTTAAAACTTTTGTTGTGAAGTGGTTTAGAGCTTTTGGATAAGGTGCTATAAAAATGTTTATTATTATAATTATTGTTAATTTCTATTTTGATTAACAGAAATTGCTCTGGCTTATTGTTTTTTGGGGTGATACCACATTTCTGGGAAACTCCCCACCTACCCCTCCCATATCCAAACAATTTTTACTCATTTTCACTTAGAGCAAAATGTTGGGTTAGGGGAGGGTTTTTTTTTTGCAAAAAACAGAGTCATTGATTGCAATAAAAAACTACATTTTGATTTTGAGATGACATTATGGCTTTATAATGATGGCATTGAGAGAAAATATATTCCATAATTTTGGGCTCTGTTATGAATATATTTTCTCCCAATTAGCCATCATTATAAAGCCATCATGTCATCTCAAAATCAAATTTAGTTTATACCCTGCTGTATGTCAGGTAGATTTTGCATGTGTTTTTTCAAAACTCAGCTAAAACTATGATGAAGTACCATCTCTCCCACAGAAAAAACTAAAACAACAATAAGTGAATTTTTGCACAGAGAGCAAACCTCGACAGGTTGTTAATTTTTTAGCAAGGTGCATATCCAGAATGTGTAAAGAAAAATGGTCAAAAATTTTCAATTTGTAAACCATTTCCATGCTGGCCATTCATGGGCAAAGATGCTTATTTAGTTTTACTACACTAGTAATAGTTTCTCTGAACTGAACTGACTTGACCATTATTTGTAGTTGTTTGTCTATTTGAATGTGACTTTTGGCTTTTTTAAGTGTTATCAAAAATAGCTGACATAGTCCCTTTAAATCAGGGATGGTGGATGCTGTCAGAGCGTAACGTCAAAATGCAAGTGGGAGTGGGTGGGATAGGAGAGGCTGAAGGCTGTTAAGGGTCATCAGATTCCCCTTACCCACCCCCATAGGTCCACTTTCCTTGTTAAATCATTGTTGAGGGGTTCCAGACCCCTTGGGTCCTCCTTCCAGATTGACGACTGTCATGGTAAGATAAGATAAAATTTATTTGCCACTTAACACAATCACTGATGATGAAATCTTAGCTGTGGTTGAACACATTGTTCAGAGAAATGTTTTTAGTACCAGCATTCTTTTCTAACCAAATGGTGAGCTAGCAGGACATCATTTCAAGTAAAAAATATGGCTGTTTAATGTATTGTTTGAAGTCCTTCAGTTGTATAAATGTATGCCAGCAAACTGTTAGTCAAAGCTAACAAAATACACTGCAGTTCCTGTAATGGATTAGCTTTTTGATACTCGTAGATGCTTGATGTTGTAACTTGAACATTTCTTTCGATTTAGGTCTTCAAGGAAGACTGAAGAAAAATCAAAACACATTTGGTCAGGTGAGAGAGTACACGTACTTCTTATGTACTTATTTATAGGTTTTTTTAAGTTTGGGAAACACTCAATCACTTACACGTAGATTCTTTGGACAATATCTTTGATCGAAGCTATCAAAATTATCAGATAGAGCAATAGCTTCATTATCAGCTTGTAAAGCCAACTGCACACACTGTCACCTGTGCATGTGCAATTCTTGAGGACCACTAAACTAGAGCGATTGATTGATTTTATTGTAATTCTAGTGATTGTGATTAATTATATTTGAATTATCTTTACCTTAAACACTTGTCGAAGACATTGTATACTTGTCAATCTCAATATGCACTAAAAATTGTTACCCGGTAAGGGTAAAAGTTACCCAGTGTTAACCAATCAGAGCGCAGCATTTCTAAAGCCGTCTCCGGCGAGAAAACTTTACCTTCACGGAGTAAACTTTACCGCCGTCAAAATACCAGATGTTTGTGAAATGGCGTTCATCTAGCGTCCAAACGCATAACTAACGTGGATAACCTTTTAATTCCGTTTTTCTAAAGCGCATTGGAGTGTTATTGTGGAAATAAACTCTCAAATCTAAATTTTCTATAGAGAGTATAGCGGGCTCTTCGGTGTAGTGAATGCCAGCGCCAGTAACAATTACCCCGTAAAGTAAATATTTCTCCTGCAAAAACAAGCCGGAGACGTAATGTTTTAGAAATAGCAGTTTCTTCACGGTTAAACGGATAAAACATTAGACGTTCTTGAAATTTCATCTCTCTTAGCGCAATCCACCTATTTTTCTTGCTAAATTAAACGTTTAAATCCATACATTCAAACAGAGCATGGCGGGCTTAATTAGTACATCCTGTGAAGGTCACAGATGTGCACGGTAAATATTACCGCAACCAAAAACACGTCAAAGATCATTCAAGTAATTTTTTTAGCTGGCATTTTTAATGATCTATTAGTTTGCAACAAATGTGTACTAAATAATGTTGACATGCCTTGCAATTCATTTGTAGGAGACAATCAGGAGTATTTTATTAGAAAATTCTCTACTGAGAGCACGGCGCGATTCGTGACCTGTCCGGTCACAACTTAGGCTCGATTTCCGCCGCTCTCTCGAGTCCGGTCTTGAGTGCGGGCTCATTTTCCCGAACAGCGGCTGGTAATCGAGCCTAGTCACAACTCTGTATCCCCAAGCATCCCCAAGGGACTTACACATATAAGAATTCGAGGAAATATTTTTGAGCAACATTTTGCGTCCGACAAAAGGAGGGGATAAAATCCATGAAATCTCTCAAGGTGTTCAACTCATATTTCATAAACAGTATGCATATTATAACAAATACAATTTTACGAACGGCATGGTCCCGCGATGATCGACAATTGTGACAGATTCAATGTTTTACATTAACTACCGCAGCAACGCATAAGGTGAATAAACTGCTTCTACACCTTTGTGTTTTCATGACAATTGGTTATCTCGTTCGTTAACCTTTCTAGGTAAACTTTACCTCCCGTAATATATTAAATTTCTTAACTTCTGCTCCTTCGCCAGGCAAACAGACGGATACAATTTACTTGAGACTGTTTTCACGTTGCTCTCGTATCCTCATCGATTCACTGCGTGCGGCTTTGCAAAGAGAGTCAATACACACACACACACAAAGTTATTTCATTTTCCAATCGCGCTTGTGGGTTTTTTACTTCTTAATTGACTAATCCTTAAATTACTTTTAATTAGCCATTTCATTGTTGATCGCCAGCGGCTGAAAAGCCTAAGCAGTGAAAATAAACGATCTCGGCAAGAAATGTGTAATTCGAAGTTGCTAGAGCAGGAAAAATTAGTTCTGAATATTTAGTCACACACTTCCCTGCGCTATATTCTTTTGTCCATTGACTGCGAAAACAGGAAGAGCTCGAAAACTAACATTACAACGACACGAGCAATAACAATATTTACAAACACATTTGAAGTTTCATCATGCTAAGAAACCATTTCATAAATGTGATTAAAAATGTATGAACTCACCAAGATGTCCGGCAAATAATTACTTGCTCCTTGCGTTAAACTCTCGCCAACACCAGCGTTTTCGTATGATCGTGGCTTCCTAACATTCTAGAACGTTCTAAAACTCAAACCGTTTTCCTCGACTTCATTTGTCGACTTATTTCTACGGTTCGTGAGTGGAACAGTCGCAATCATATTGAAGAAGTGGTAGATCCTAGTGCATGTTTTTCCCGCGAATGTTCTACACACTCGTGGCTGGAATTCTAAACAAATTCGGCGAACGATGACCGTAAGAAATGACTTAAAAGAAAATGGCAAACACGAACATCTGATTACCGTCACATATCTCGGTTAAACGAAGAATAATTTTGTGTGTGTGTGTGACTCTCTTTGCAAAGCCGCACGCAGTGAATCGATGACGATACGAAAGCAACCTGTAAGAAAACAGTCTCAAGTAAATTGTATCCGTCTGTTTGCCTGGCGAATATATTACGGGAGGTAAAGTTTACCCAGAAAGGATAACGAACGAGATAACCAATTGTCATAAAAACATACAAAGGTGTAGAAGCAGTTTATTCACCTTGATCGTTGCTGCGGTAGGTAATGTAAACATTGAATCTGTCACAATTGTCGATCAGCGCGGGACCGTGCAGTTCGTAAAATTATACTTCGGCCTCATCAACTATCACGCATAGAAATCAAGAGCGAATAATCTAATTGTTAAATAGTAGTTTATGAAATATGCATACTGTCTATGAAATATGGGTTGAGAGATTTCATGGATTTTATCCCCTCCTTTTGACGGACACAAAATGTTGCTCAAAAATATTTCCTCGAATCGGCTTACATGTGTTAGTCCCTTGGGGATGCGGAGTTGTATAATAAACCGGACAGGTCACGATTCGCGCCGTGCTCTCTTTAGAGAATTTTCTAATGAAATGCTCCTGATTGTCTCCTACAAAATGAATTGCAAAGCATGTCAACATTATTTAGTACACATTTGTTGCAAACTAATAGATCATTAAAAATGCCAGCTAAAAAAAATTACTTGAATGATTTTTGACATGTTTTTGGTTGCGGTCATCCTCGGAAACCCAGGGGCAGCTAGTCGGGACGACTGGATTTTCATGGGCGAAAGTTTACAACAAGAGCAGGAGAGCCCCTGGGCACTTACTCTTACCGAACGAGTTCCAGAAGCGTTTGAAATCCCGCCTTCTGATTGGCCAGAAAAATATTTTTCTGGCCAATCAGCGAAGAGGGACAGCCGGGCGACTCTCATGTCTTCTTACACGAGGTTGTTTTCCTCATCGAACGCCGTAGTAGCGTGGCCCGTTCAACGGGAACATTTTTGAGGAGAGCTTCAGAAAAAATAAATAAATAATAAATAAACGAAGTCGAGGAAATCGCAAACTATAACGTGGCCGCAAGAAAACAAACACTCACCGGGATTTTTCACGGCGGACTTATCGAAGGTATCGTAAATTTTTAGAGCTAGCGACTTCCCCTTTCTCAAGTGTTGCATGAGGCTAATAGCTACTCGAGTAAACGATGTTACTAATAATTATTCCTTGTTCGTTGAACTACGTCTGAAACTTTCCACGGGAATATCCGATGCACGGGCCACGCAACTGTCGCTCGAGCGTGGGAACCACAGTTAACCAAAGCGTAATGTGAGTGTTTGTATGGAACGGAAATTCGATCGAAAATGATCGGCGGTTTTCCGCTGAAAATGCATTAAAATGGAAATACAGTTTGAAAAACGTTACCTGCTATGTGTTTGCTGCGTTTTTATTGCTTTTCCGAGCTTCTGGAGGCCGATATGGGCGATTTTCCGCTTAACGGTCGATGCGACGTCTAGTACGTGACATGACACGCTCGATCAACATAGTTGCGTGGCCCATGCATCAGAGATAGAAAGTTTCAGACGAAGATCAAAGAAGAAGGAGAAATAATTAGTTACATTGGAGAAAGGGGAAGTCGCTAGCTCTAAAAATTTGCGATACCTTCGATAAGTCCGCCGTTATAGTTTGCGATTTCCTCGACTTCGTTTATTTATATTTATTTATTTTTTCTGAAGCTCTCCTCAAAAATGTTCCCGTTGAACGGGCCACGCTACTACGGCGTTCGATGAGGAAAACAACCTCGTGTAAGAAGACATGAGAGTCGCCAGCTGTTCCTCTTCGCTGATTGGCCAGAAAAATATTTTTCTGGCCAATCAGAAGGCGGGATTTCAAACGCTTCTGGAACTCGTTCGGTAAGAGTAAGTGCCCAGGGGCTCTCCCACTCTTGTTGTAAACTTTCGCCCATGAAAATCCCGTCGTCCCGACTAGCTGCCCCTGGGTCTCCGAGGATGGGTTGCGGTAATATTTACCGTGCACAGTAGGTCATTTGGCTGATATACTTCTGTGACCTTCACAGGATGTACTAAGCCCGCCCTGCTCTGTTTGAATGTATGGATTTAACGTTTAATTTAGCAAGAAAAATAGGTGGATTGCGCTAAGAGAGATGAAATTTCAAGAACGTCTAATGTTTTATCCGTTTAACCGTGAAGAAACTGCTATTTCTAAAACATTACGTCTCTGGCTTGTTTTTGCAGGAGAAATATTTACTTTACGGGGTAATTGTTACTGGTACTGGCATTCACTACACCGAAGAGCCCGTCATACTCTCTATAGAAAATTTAGATTTGAGAGTTTATTTCCACAATAACACTCCAATGCGCTTTAGAAAAACGGAATTAAAAGGCTATCCACGTTATTTATGCGTTTGGATGCTAGATGAACGCTATTTCACAAACATCTGGTATTTTGACGGCGATAAAGTTTACTCCGTGAAGGTAAAGTTTACTCGCCGGAGACGGCTTTAGAAATGTCGCGCTCTGATTGGTTAACACTGGGTAACTTTTACCCTTACCGGGTAACAATTTTTAGTGCATATTGAGATTGACAAGTATACAATGTCTTCGACAAGTGTTCTTATTAGTCACTTTTAATATATATTATTGTAATGCTAAAGTTTTTGCTTTTCTAAGGACTCTAAACTGTTAATCTATTCAGATAAATTTTCTAATTTAGGGCAAAAGTGTCCCCAATTTATTTTAGTATTAAGCCACTTATGGCCAGCTAATAGTTCCCACACGTTGGTAAAGTTATTGATTGATTGACATATACAAGATCAGAGGTGGATTATGTATTTCTGTCTTCCTGAAATTTCTTTGGCAAAGAGCTCTTGGCTCTGCATTTACATTTACATGTACTCTTCTCTGTTTTGAACGAGAATTCAATCTTAGTTCTTAATTCTCTGCAGGATATTACCATGGGTGATATTAACAGGAATATTGCAGTGTTTCTGCAGAATGACAAATGGACAGAGTGAGTATCAAGTGGTTTTCAGCTACATTTGTGTGGTGGCTGCTCATTCAGCTACAACTGTAGTGTCTGGTGTTGCCTTTGCTTAAAAAACACATAAACTCCCAAGGTGATGACACCAGGTTTTTATCATTTGTCTTTGCTTGTCTTTGCTATACTCACATATTTATTTATAATTTTTTTTCTAATTTTCTTTTCAAATCCAGGCTCTCTATATATCCATCCAACAAGCTGGAAAGAGCGCAGGTACTAAATTGCAACCAAGATCCAGGGAAAAGTCCTGTTTTTTAATTTATCAACATACTGAACACTGAGAATCCACACAGAATGTAACTGACGTAAATCAATGTGAATATCTTTGTGGTGTATGCATGAGTGGTAGGTAGGCAATGCCCTCATCAGGCCATTTGCTTACTATGTAGCAGTCATACATACATTATAAAAATGAAAACTTTTTAGTTTTGGACAGCAAGTACTGTTGTAACTATCGCACTTAAATGGAATGACAGTATAGTTGGCAATGAAACATCTCTGACCTGATTAATTAACACTGTGTATTTTTCCTGAATTACATCTCATAATATTTGTGTAATACCAGTAGAAAGAAATCATTTACTGTCAAGGTCCTGCTTCAATTTGTTACCTTGATTAAGAAATTGATTTACTGTTACTTTGTTTGTGCACAGGTGTACCAATGGGCGTCGCTGTACTCACTTCAGTGTCAGGCAGACCCAGCACACAGAGGAAGAGTATTACTTCGCAAAACAAGGTGACCTACTGTGTAGAGCTATAATTAGTTACAAAAATAGTTGAGACACTGTTACACACAGGTGCAGTGTTTCACTTTGTTCATCCAGTCTCTTTCTCCCCCCCCCCCCCCCCCCACCAATTTTATGTTGTTTTGCTACCCAAACCATTTCCGAAACATTGGGCAACATCATTGAATGGGGAAGGGGGGGTTTGACTATGCAAGGATGAGTTTTGGGCACGAGTGTCTCAACAGTTTTCAGGGTCCCAAAGGGGTTTAGGGCTCCAGGGCTCCAGCCTAAAAAATGCAGGGCTCCAAGAGGGAAAATTTGGGGCTCTAGGACTCCATTGCTTCACTCCAGGGCTCCATTTAGCCAAAAACAGCATTTTTGTTTGGGCTCCAAGTGGAGAGAGGCTTTGGGCTCCGGGCTCCACGACAAAAATTTCAGAGCTCCAGTGCTCCAAAGACCCCCCTTTGGGACCCTGAGTTTTAGCTGTGTATGGGGGTTGCATCCCCTTAAAAGAAAACTTCAGTTAACAAAGTGTGTGCAGCTGTACAATGTTTGGAGCAACATCTTTTTTATTTGTCTTCTTTTATTGAAGCCACTCATCACCTCCAAGACATCATAACCGACCAGGAGCTGAACCGAAGCGACGCAGAAAAATGCCGCCTCAGCTGGACAGCTCACTTTGTAAGTAGTGTTTTACCTAAATATTATGAACATGATGGTTCTGGTTAAAAGAAAAATTGGTTAAATAATGGCGAGTAAGCTTGGTTATGTAGTCATTAAACTGAATCCAGTCTTTTATCAAGCATGAGACTACTGTTCTGATGGTCACACGCAAAACCTTTTATTGTGTGGCTGGCTTTTAAGGCATTCTCAACTTGGCAACTGATGATGAGACACAACAAACTTCTTTTTTTTTTTAGATGTGTGATCAAGTTCCCAGACAGTAGTGTGTTAACCCTTTAAGCCCCAATATTAACATCCATATTCTCCTGACTATTCTCCATATATTTCTTATGTTGTTAGTAAGGAGAATTCGATTAAAAATCAAGACATTTCATCTTTGGTGATCATTTCCTCTATTCTCGTGATCTGTAGGTTTGATCAAGTGGTAATTCTGTAGATGCTTGTCACTCTTGGGGCTTAATGTAAAGGGTTAAGTAATTGAATAAGTCTGTTCACCACTTTTTTGTGGTCAGTTTATCTTGCAGTTTGCAGAATAGCAAGCACTTTCATGTCTGGGTTCCATGTCTAGTTTACCATCAACTTGTGTACATTGTAGGTTACAATCCACACAAGAAAACCCAAGAAAGCACAATAAATATTATTATAATTATTGAAATGCTTTGGGATTTCCCTTTTAACACGGTTAGTGTAATTTTCTTTATCATCTTATTTTGTGTAAACTATGCTTTTCAAGAAATAGAGATGTTAAAATCTGAATTAATAATCCCTTAATCAATAAATATTTACCATTGATACTCTTTTCACAGCAACTGTAGGAGGGGAAGCTGATCCAATACCACCATCAAACATTGGAAACAAGCTGCTGCGGGTCATGGGCTGGACTCCCGGAACTGGACTGGGAACTGAAAGAAATGGCATCAAGGACCCAGTGTGCGCTTATTTGAGACCAAAAGGACTCGGGCTTGGTCATCCTTGGCCTTCATGAGACCTTCATTAGATCTAAAAGAAAAATAATTAATTAACTTTAATTACAGTGCTGCATGCTGCATCATACCACTTAAAAAACAGGGTACTTTGACACTACTTATTCACAACATCCTGCAGGCTTCTGTGTCAACTAGTCAGTGAAATGTAAGAAATATGGGAGGCTACAGAGTTGACAAGTTGTATCTTCTGATCGTGACTTTTTCTCCCACAGTTTTTGCACACGATTGGCCAGTTGAAACAGAGGATTCCCAAAAAAAGTTTTTTCTCCTTAAGGTTTCAAACAACTGAAAGGTAATTTGCTCACAAACAGTGGCATGGCACGCAGCAGTTTTGGAAACTTTGAATTTGTTTTTAAGTACAGGCCTCTTTTATGTTTTAAAAAGTGGCATATTTTATTTAGCTTGTGTACGAGACATTGCACAGAATCTATATTGTTATCATGTTCAAGTTGAACAATTAAGGTTTTAAAATGATGAGAAATAAAAATCTGAATAACTTAACGTTCATTCATTCGTTTTTTTTGACTGATTAAATGACGATTGTGTTCTACAATAGCAGTGACTCACTGGTAAGCTACAAGAGGTTTTCAATTTGGGACAGTTCATTCCTATGAAGACGTCTACATATCATTAGGCTAAAGTGGTTTTCTTGCCTAAATTGGAACGATTCCTGGAGATGGACCAGATATACACGAAAAAGAATAACAAAAACTAGTAAGTTTAACTGGCACACCCGAAGGAAAAATTGGCTTCCTTACCCATTGCCATTTCTCGTTAAAAATTGTCAAGTTCTTCAACATCTTTATGGAAACTTTTTCTTATAACAAGGAAAGCTAGTGAAAGTCCAGCAAAAAGGGAAGAGAAGCGAAACGAACGGGGTAGAGAGCATTAAAAAGAAATTTTGTCCCTGGATGAAAGGAAAGTTAAGCAACATTCTGGTCAGTTTTGCTGCATTTCTACCTTCAAAGAGAACTTTTTTTTTTGGGGGGGGGGATAAGAGTCAATCTGAGTTAATAAAATGAAATATGCAAATATTATAAAAGGCAATATTGGCGAAGAGATTACACTGGTCTTCTTGTGGTTGTATCACCGCTAAATGTAATAACAACGCTAAATCTGATACCAACCAAAAATGTAACACAAATTAAAGTTTGATGTGATACCAACCCTAAATGTAACAAACATTAGGGCTAAATGTGATAACTTACCCAACTGTAAATGTAATACATTTTAACGCTAAATGTAATAATCTGTTCAACCGGAAATGAAACACAACTTAACGCTAAATGTAATAGCAGTGTTTTCCTTTGAATATGGCACGGACTACATAACCTCCCACAACGGATGTTCTGTAACTACCTTTTTTTGCTGCCGGTTATTACACTGTTAAGCGGCCTTCACACGTCAAACTAATGTTGGCAAACTGAAATTGTTGTGTGTGAACGACACAACAACAGGTTGGCAAACTGTTGGCGAGAATAGAGACAAGTTCTATTTGTCGCCAACAGTTTGCCAACATGTTGTTGTGTTGTTCACACAACAATTTTGAGTTTGCCAACACGACTGAGTTGGCCAACATTAGTTTGACGTGTGAAGGCTGCTTTAGTGTATTTTGTTCTTTTATATTTACTGTGAAGCATTGGCTTAATTTGGACGGTATCGGTGGATGGTTCCAAGCGACACTTTTCTACACTGTTGGAAGTTTGTACGTTCAGTCTTTGCTTAAACTAAATCTGAAACATAACTGAACGTTTTGAGTGTTTATACTTGTTATGCTTTGTCTGGTAGCTAATCAAACAACTGTAAAATTAACAATTTGAAATAAAACGTGTTTTAAGAACAATAGCAATTACACCCTGTAATGTTTTATCAGGGGCACAGTTCGTTTCGGGGAATATCTATTCGGAAGACCTAAATCACTTGAGATATTCCGATTTAATTCCACTGAATGAGTGATTGTGCACATTCTTGCCGACCATCGAACTCAGTATCTTCCCTCCAACATCCTTGGTTTTGTCAGCATGTTCACGTCATCCTCTGCTAGAACTTCACTCGTAATGCTGCGGATTGAACGGATTTCTCTGGGAAAGGAAGGTAATGAGTTTGTCGGTGTCTTTATAATCACGTTCTTGTCTTGCCTTTTTTGTTTCCTTGTACTGCTCACTGGTATGATACATCACACCCGTGAGATGTGGTGAGATGTTGCATTGGATCGTCAACCTCTGCACAAGAAGACATGGACATTAGCCAAACCAAACGCTGCGTTTCCGTCATCCCTTGACCTCGGATAAGCCCACCACTTGTCTTCACACTTCGCATAAGGAACTGCTCAATCGCTAGATCGATAGGAAGCCCAGCCCAGTAGCGGTCACTTCTGCGCATAACGTGCACGCCATCTTGAAATCTCTTGTACCCGCCTGGGTGCTTCGTTTGAAGGTCAAGCATCAGCTTCAGATGTATGTAGGCCGATTTCTTGAAGATGACGATCCCAACTGGCTGTGCCCTCAGTTTTTTAACCATGCCCATTTACTGCATCCACAAAACTGCGGTGCGTTGATTCTGTATGCAATTTTTCTTGTTTTCTTATTTCACTACAGTGCTGTGGAGAACTTCAGAAGAGCAAACCTTCTCAGCCATGGTGAAATCGTTGATAAGTTGCAAAGCACTCCAGCCTATATTAAGTCCTTGCTAACGGAAGGCGAATCAGACAGGTTCCCTTCTCGCTCTTCTAGGTCTGCAGGCACATCAGATTCACTGCTTACGCTTCACGTGGTCCAAAATTAATAATGCTGGCCGTACTAGTTGGCGCGAATTTTTCCTTTTAATTGTTCAGTCCAAGCTTTTTCTAACTTAGCATTGCAGCGTAAAAAGTATCAGTTAACAGCGTTATCCTTTTTTATTAAATTTACTTCCAAATAAAAAAAGAGATTATTTTGGTATACGTGTTAACACTTTAAGTGTTCTATACATGGGCGGTCTGTGCAATAATTTTTCGGGCAAAAATATTTTTAAAGGAGCAGTTATTAGAATTTTTTGCAGCTAACCCTAGACATGAGTTAATATTCTTTCGCAGTATATATCTAAAGGATCAGAAAACATTAAGCATAGTTTTTGTTTAAATGTCTGACTTTGCCGGACTTGGGTACACCGTGGTAATAGACCAAACTTTTAATGTTCAAATGTTCACATGTTCCACCTAACGGATTTTGGGGGGATTTCTAGTGTATTACTAATTGGGTCACCCTCAATTGAATGGCGATGAAAAAAATCTGTACTGTTGCAATTTGTTTGATGTTGACTACCAAAAAGTCACAGATTGACTGGGCTGTAATTACTAACTGCAATAGGCCTAAACTGAGGCCGAAACGGGCCTAAATGTTAGCTAAAATAGCCTTACAATTAAACCAAAATAAGCGAACAAAATAAAGTCTCGAATTCAGCATGCAGCTAAAAATTGGCCTGCAAATCAGCCAAAACCACCCTAAAATACGGCCAAAATTTGTCTTAAAATACAACAAAAACAGCCTAAGGTAAGCCAAAATCGGCGACCTAAAGTAAAGCCTGCAATGCAGCTACTGAATCAGCTAAAATCGGCCTAAAATACAGTCAAATTCCGCCTAAAATACAGCCAAAATCGGCCTAAAATACAGCCAAAATCGGCCTTAGCCTCAAATCAGCCTAAAATGCAGCTAAACTGGCATGGGCCTCAAATAAAGCAAAGTCAGCATAAAATACAGCCATAATGGGCCACAAATGGAGCCAAAATGAGCCTAAAGTGCAGTCAAAATCAACCTATAATTCAGGCAAACTCAGCCTAAACTGAGGCCAAAATCGGCCTAAAATTCAGGCTAAAAATAGTTCAAAATTCCGGCCAAATCTGAGTGATATCCTGCTCAGTTGCAAGAAAATTGCAGGAAAATGGCCCAAAAACGAGACAAAACTGAGGCTAAATTGTGGCCCAGTTGCGGAAAATATAACGAAAATGAGACCAAAACTACGGACAGTAAAACAATTGTCTGGTACAAGACGATAATTGCCTTTCGTACTGGCCGCACTCAAACAAGATGAAAAAAATTTGGCTCTCTTGTTAGCCGAGAAACAGTAGCAATGATCGAATTTGACTGCGACAAAATAAGTAGGTTTAGTGTTTACTAAAAATAATCTTTAATAATTTCTTTTAGCAGTCTTCGTTGTCTGAGACTTTTTCGAATGTTCGCTCCAAGTTCTGATGTTCATTTATCATTGCTAGATGAAACAAAGGTGCCATTTGTGTAAAGATTGAAGCAAATCTGTTATTTATCTCCAGTTTGAGGTAATACTTTTCATGATTTCAGCCGTTTCCCGGTATATTCGCTGAAATAGAAGCAGCAGCAATTCAGTTTTAAGCGATAAGAATATAAAATGCTAAATAAAACTTCTACTTCTACAAAAGCAAATTTTCATCATGAGCATCAAGAAGAATTTTACACCCTGATTTAATCGGAAAATGCGAAGTATCTTGCTTTTCCGTCTAATTTCATTTTAATAAGATTCTGGAACTATCAGTTTTCGTGGCTGGAAAAGAAACGCTATACTGAAAACTAACATATTCGTGCTTCTTTAAGCGGCTTCGATTTGACAAAACCAATTAGAAGGACTTTAAAACAAGTTAAATTAAGAAGGAATTGTAATTTAAAATGTTATTTAATTTTACTCGCGACAATTAGGAGAAATTTAAGCTTGAAGCTTAATGAGAAATTCTCTCTGAAAAGTTTATTGTCATAGCGGTTACTTGAAACGAGGGCTCCTACCATCAATATCGCTGTTGTTTATTTTGCTTAGGGTTTAAAATGCACTGGCTTCAATTATCCCATGCATTGGTCAAATTAAACTTTCTAATTCAGGAAATGACAGCTGCTTCCAAAGAAATTGCGTGAGCAAACCATCACGGCAAAACTACACCCAAGATGTTCATTGTATCCGTTCAAGGCAATGCAGGACTGCAAATTGAGAAGCTGTTGTATGTTTTTACAATACTGTAATAACTTACAGTTATGCAAATAAAGCTATTGTTGTTGTTGGGCTTCCAATTTTTGTATTCAAATTCAGGACTCGTATGTCGCATTGAGTATAACAATCTTATTTGTTCTCGCTATTTTCTCTTTATTGTTACTTTGCTTTACATGAATTTTGTTTCTTATATTAGTTCTTTTATCCTTCCATTTATAGTAAATACCCACTAACCGAGCCGTCTTTTAAAAGTGTGCTGAAATTAATTGATATTTCAGTCTCAGCGTTACCTTCGTTGAGCTCGTTTGTGTTATATTTTGGCTTTGTGTTAACGTTGAGAATCGTCAAAATATTTCATCCCACACAAGCACTGCTTTTGCCGCCAAACAAACCGATCAGACTTTACAGAAAAGAAACAGCATTGAAGGTGGTTGTTAATGAACAACTACGCAGAAGGGCAATATTTGCACCAGAAGGAGTGGTACGTAAGGCCTGAGTTTTAGAAGCCAAAAAAATGCCGTTTTGGGGAGTATAGGCTTGGCTTTTATAACAACCTCATAAATGAGAAGGATCGAAATTCAAAACAGCCCCTGTAAAAAGGAGAAAACAAGCAGGACCACTTGAAAATGTTGCTCACTAGTTTTACCCTGAGTTACTCGTTCGACAGTCGTTACATTAGGTTTTCATCCAGGGAATCAAAACTTGAAATACTACCTGACTCAAAGCCTTGTTCCTGTCAGAATTTTTACAACTGTTACAATTTATTCACAACAAATTCACAACAAAATTCACAAAAATACATAAATTATTAAGTACAAAAATTATTAATTACTAAATACTCATAATTGAAGCTTCGCTTCCGCCCACAAATAGCAGAAGCTAATGGAGGCGGGCGGAGCTACAAAGGTACTGCAGTCCGTCCAGTGGTTGAATAAAAATAACTAAATACATATAATCAAGCAAGGATAAATAACTAAATACATCAATTGGCAACTTTAGTAATTACAGACAAGAATTACAGGAATTACAGATAACTAAATAAAAAATTAGCAGAGGAGAGGAAGAAAGGATACGAAAAATAGGAAGATTGAGCAGTTATCCCACATAGTTTGCAATTTTCTGTAGCAGAATAGGCGCTTGAACATAATCACCCTCTGCCTTCATTATCGAAAGCAATATATTATTAATATGTTTTTTTAACGCTCTCTTGGGGAGTTGACGAAATTTATAGTGGATGGAGTTCCAAACTTGAGCTCCAAATCTGGCAAAATACCCTTGAGTTTGACTCAGTCTTGAGGTTGTGATGTAAAAGTTACTAGAGGAAGAGAACCTGGTCTTATGCCTATGCTTTTCTTTAGTTTTGGTGAAGAGATCCCTGTTGTTAGACGGTACAGTCATACGTGAGACGTCAAACATTATAGATGATACTGTTTCGACATATAACATATTTAAGGGAAGAATTTTTGAGGAAGTAAACAAAGGCATGGAATGAGCTCTGGGTTTAGGAAAATACACCAAACGAAGGACACGTTTCAGTACCACAAGGATTTTTTGTAAATGGGTCTTAGCAACTTGACACCAAGAAGCCAAACCATAGGACAAATAAGACAAATATCAAATAGCGATAGATACTTAAAAGAGTAATTAAGAGGAACGAAGTGCCTAAGAGGAACGATTACTCCAGTAATTCTACATCATCAAAGTGATGTTACATGTTAAACTAGTGCATAGGCAACGGGTGGGGAAACCCAACCAATCGATCCTTCTCTGGACTTCAAATTTAGAATTCAGAGTCTCGTCAGTTAATAAAATTATTATTCATTAACAGATCAAGCACTTGACTGGCAATAACAGAATATTAAATACAAGATAGGAATACAGGATCAGAAGACCAGAGGATCGGAGCACCACAGAGTCAATCCGTTAATTCAAGTCCTGTCAGCGGACATTAATCTAACCTTCAATCTAAATAATCACTGTGCTTAATAATAACCTTTACAATGGTTTTTACAGGTACTTTACAAGATTTAATAGTCATTTTAGGTAACCTTATTGGTGTTCCTTTAAACGTAGTCGTCATTGTAATAGTAAAGCGAACTCGCCCTATGCAAAGCACCACAAATATTTTACTGTGTAACATAGCGTTCGCTGATATCGCAACAATTCTACTACAGTTGCAGAGGTTCGGAGAAAAGACGATTAGTGCTGGGAAGATCCTTTGCAGTATCAGCAGTGACGTTTACTGGGGTGTTTCAGCCCTGACCTTTGCACTAATTGCATTTGAAAGATACATGGCACTGACAAAGCCCATGGCAAACGCACGAATCAAGCGAGAAAACATTTGGTGGGCCATCGCTTGCCTATGGCTATGTGCCGCTTTGTTTTTCGTTCTACCAGTCTCTATCTTTCGTACTGTGTGTCACAACAAAGTCACAGGGCGACTGGAGTGCTGTTATAGTTTTGACGAAACTTCGCGTAAAGTATATTTCAGTGTAATTTTCTGTTTTGACGTCACAAATGTCATGGTAACTTCGTTTTGCTATTTATCTATTGTAAAAGGAATGTACTGTGACAACTCTATCTGTTCTGAGACAGTCCAAACCAAAGAAGAAGCTGACGAAAAGAGAAAAATCGCAATTTTTCTTTTGTTTCTGACTTCTATTTTTATGCTCGCTTATATTATCTTAGGCGTGTTTAAGTTTCTCGATATATTTTACTTTTATGCAGGTCTAATACCCACTGCGATTTTACGAATTCTTGCATTTGGTTTTCCCGTACTCAACCCACTGCTATATATTTTGTTTAATTCTAACTACAAAGCGGGATTTAAAAAAGTTGTTAACGACTTGAAAAGTCGTGTCCGTTAGGTTGCAGGAAGTGTTCAGGAGAATCTTTCAGAGCGATTCAGTTCAAGCTTGAGTTGACCAGCCTCCGTATAGTTGCTTGGGTGTTGTTAAAACAGATGAAAATATTCAACAGTGGTTTGACGTGATTCTGAGTAGACATTGACCGTGGTGTATTGCGAAAACACGAATCTAATTGGCTAAATCGCCAATTCGTTGCAAATCTAAATCACCAAAGTCTATAGCGAGTACTCGAATCTGATTGGTTTAGTTGGCATTGTCTATTCGATATTAGTAGACATTCATCGTGGTGTACTGTGTGTATGTGAATCTGATTTGCTCAAACGTCAGCTGTTACTTGATAGACAATTATCGCGTGTGCTACGTTCTTGCAAACTAAACTCTCTTTTGTTTCCTTTTAATTTTGTGTAAAAAAGACCCACGTATCGTGTTTTTATATTGCAGTCAGCATATTCTGTTAGCATTATTTGCTCAGGGAAATCCCGACTCGTAGTCTTATTGTCACTAAAGGCAACAATAATATTAAGCTGTAAAGTAATGTTCCATTCTACTTTGAGGCTAATGATTCTTACAGCACGACAAGTTTTCTTCCAGTTTTAGATCCTGGATTGTGAAAATTTCATGCAGTTAGAGTAAGATATAAGAAGAATTTTCATTTCATAGCTGTAGTATACCTAATATCATATGTATAACGTATATTCTCTGTAAATAATTACTTCATGTGATGGAAGTAATGAAGCAGAAAGTTAAAAGTTGAAAGTTATTGCACTTAGTTTAAATCAAAAATGAAAATGATTTCAATAAATTTTTAACTAAAAAGGCTTCAGGTCTAAATGGAAATTAGAACTTGTCAGACGTACCTACCCAAATTTGTTGTTGTTATTGTTATTGTTTAGATGGCATTAATTCAAAGCACTTGCAGTTTATGTTGTGTCGCTTGAATTAAGCCAATATAGAAACGGTTTAATAAAGGTGGATTATTTCACCCAATATAAGAAATAGTTCGTAATGTAGCAAAAAATATTGTATTAATAATGGGTTCCAAAAGCCTATGCAAATGTTTATATGGTGATCGTCTAATAAAATTCAGTTACAGTGACCTGCAGTTGTGGTCTCTTCATTTTCTCTTACGTTTATGGTAACCAGAGAGGAAGTATCTAGTGAATCTAGGTCTTCAGGAACTCAAGGGTTTGATCTACGTAGAAGAATTGTTGAGTGGTGGCAAAATAGAACATTGTCAAATACGTACTCTTACGGTATGTTAAATTATTAAAGGCATTGTAAAATCACAAATAAAGTCAGTGACAGAAAACTGGCAGTGATGTGAGAGTGCATTGATTGAAGAAGCAGATGCATCCATATTTCCGATGGTAATAAAGGGCTTATTACAAGGAGTTAAGTTGAAATCGACTTCTGGTGTGAATTAAGCTTTGAAAAAGGACAGGTCAGTTTGCTAATACACTACTCAATTAAATTTTGGGCGCCTTGGCTTTCGTAGATTTTATGGTCCTTTATACGATTTCCAGCGGTTTTTAGGGTATCTCAGTTCTGTAAGAAGAGTGAAAGTTGTTGTTTAACTGCAAAAGGGTTCGGAACCTGCAACGTTCTGGAAAAGCGAGAGAGGTCCACTTAATGCCTTTTGTAGCTCCTTATCGGTGCTGCTTGGACCGTCCATGCATTTAACTTCTCCTGAAATAGAGCCCTAAGGCTACGAGGCTGGGCTCCAGCTACTGATGGGAGAAACTGGGGAGGGGATATACGCGTAGACACACTGCATGTTCATTTTTTCTTGGATTTTTTTACAGTTTATGTTCTTAGCTTTGTATTAAATATTTCGTAAGTATATATTTTATTGTAATGTAATGTAGTCATGCACGACCCCACAAGCCTCTAGCTTTAAACCCTATAGCGCTAAAATAGAGGTCTCATGTTATGTTACGTTATGCTGTGCTATGTTATGTTATGATATGTCATGTCATGTGATGTTATGTTGTTATGTTATGTTATGTTATGTTATGTTATGTTATGTTATGCTATGCTATGCTATGTTATGTTATGTTATGTTATGTTATGTTATGTTATGTTATGCTATGCTATGCTATGCTATGCTATGTTATGTTATGTTATGTTATGTTATGTTATGTTATGTTATGTTATGTTATGTTATGTTATGTTATGTTATGTTATGTTATGTTATGTTATGTTATCTTATGTTATCTTATGTTATGAATATCTGGACAATTGCACTGGAGGAAACTGAAACAAAAAAAGGTTTCAGTGAACAAAAGGATTACATGTCTCACTAGACCAAAAATACAAATCGATCATATCGATCATATTGTACCGAGCTCGGGAATTTTTCACCATGAAACAAATACAGTCCACTGGAGCATAGCGAGCTGCTTCAACTGTATTTGCGTGATCAGGTGGAGTCAAACTGTGTTTAAAACTATTTGAAACGCCTCGTTAGTAAATTAATTAGTTTTAATGAGACTGCGAGGTAAACAGTCTTTGTCGCCTTAGCACAACACATTCCGGGAAGCTTCCAGGTCACAGGGTGTGTGTTTTCTTCTTTTTCTTTCAGCTACGCTGTTGATTAATTCTATTACGCAAAAAGGCCATTTAAATGGACAGCTTTCAGTTTCATGTTAACTGTTTCAAACACAAACTATATTCCTCAATAACTTAATTTGTTTAAACGAACACAGGAAAACAGGAAGGATAAATGAATAAATGCAGACAATATCATTCACCCATTTTGTTCATACATCTTTCTGATTTCAACCCCTAAATTACATACATTCCATTTTCGTGGAGTGCAAATTCTTGTTGTTTGTTTTGTTTTAACAATCGCTCGCACCAGGACACTGGGCCACCTGTAATTCTTGTTGTTTGCGTGGTTCTAAGAGGTAACCCGAGAGGGTGTAGATAAAAGGTCAATAAAGAGCTTCTAGAAAAGCCCTTACCAAGTCATTTCAACCATAAAAGAGCAATCACAAAATTCGCTAATTGTCCTAATCTAGCATTATTCAATTCCAGAATTGGTTTAGAAGCATGCTATCGCTATGTAACGTTCTCTATCTGCTCAAGAGACAATAGAAGTGCGCACAGAGAGAATAAAGCTGATGTTGAAGAGAACGGGGAGGGCTAGGGGGGACGTATTCAATAAAGTTCAAACCCTTACTCTTTCATATACTTGTTTTTAAGGAAATGGCTCCCCTTCCCAAGACTCCGCACTTTCGTATCTTTTTGTATCATAATTTCTGCCAAATGTTGCAACTCTTTTTATAACTTAGATTCGCTGCTATCCCTTTCAGTCAGTGAAGGTAATAATGAGCGCAAAACGTACTCTTTTCAGGCAGAACCTCCCTGATAGCCCACTATAGCCTATTAGGGAGTACACCCCCCTTCCCTGGGAAGCACAAGTTAAGTGACTTTGGAGTCCAATTCCTTCCGAGAGGCGGGCTTTATCGCAGTTTGGCCTAGCTGAAGGAACTGCTGCAGATTCAATATAGGCCAGCCAGATCGACGCAGATCAATTCACATAATCTCATAAAGGTTTCATTTCTTTAAGATGAGAGAATGTGCATACGTTAATTCAGTGCTATTGTTAGTAGAGGTTGGGTGCTTGACGTAACTCCTTCTGAATTAGTCTATTGCCAGTGTACCATTCTTTGTAAAGTCTGCAGCTCCGCAACCATGCAAGCGTATGTTTTGGCTTTTGCGAGTATTGCTGTTGGTGGTAAGTTATTTTTTACTGCACTTATTTTTTTTGCAATCAAATAACACAACTCAACTGCAATATTTGTAAATTTAGCTTGCGGGCAGCAAACATCGCCCGACAACTTTGGAAGCTTCCTTCCGAGCAAGACAGAAGACTAGTTTGAAGAAAGAACTTGTCAAAGATTTTAAACATTAAGCACTGATAGATTACTACGTTAATTTTCCCATCAGTTAGAATTAGATACTACATTAAACTAATTGAAAGCATCCAGATTGAAGAACTTTAAGCTCTTGTGGAAGACAATAGAAAATTCCTGAGCATTCGCAGAATTAAATAATAAGCTCAAGGGCATTCAAAGAAAATGTGCCGGCCATAATTTGCTATGTTAACGTGTTTTGACGCAGAGACTTAAAGAAGAAAGCCAATGAAGGGTTAATTTAGTAAATAACAGATTTTCTTAAGTGACTTGCTGAATAAAAAACAAAGCACCTTGCTTAAGCGCATTTGAAAGAATATTACGTAATGGATTCCACAGTATATTATGTGATCATTCATGAAGCAACTGAAAATTGTTTTCCGCTGAAACTGTTTTATTACGCTCTATAAGATTTCTCTGACGTTTGAATCTTGCCGATCACTCTAAGGGTGACTATTCAAATGAAAGCCGTGGAGCAGGAATTTCCTGGGGTCTTTGTTTATTCCCGTCTTGTTTATTCTGGGCTCTTGTCTTGTTTATTCTATTCCAGTAATTATCTGGTACATTTTTAAAATTCATCTATTTAAATTAGTAGTCTTATATTTATTATTATTATTATTATTATTATTATTATTATTATTATTATTCACAGTGTCCCGATCAGAAGATCGTAGACTTATGGTTCTTAAGAAGTTTTCTTGACACTAAAAAGTTGTTGTTATGATCATCAATGTTGTCGAAGTGGTGTTGTTAACCGTTGCGTCTGAGGATGAAATTGTCAAGTCTGCGGACCACTCAAATAAATGCTATTAATTGGACAGAAAGTCTTTCCTGGGATATTAATGATGCTTGTTTTGCCTTTTTTCTCTAATGGGAGACTTATTTTAAGTGTGCACTTAGGCATTCTTAGGAGAAAAGTTTTATCCCACAGATACACTCTAACCCCTCTGTTTATCATTGTTTTGTTTAGCCACAAACGCACAAATATTCATAAATGTCTCCTGTAATGCCACGAATACTCCAACATCCTACCAGTTCAATGCTTTAACCGGCGAAATGTGTGCTACTGGCAACACAACGTTTGATGCCGAATTTTGCTACCTGGATCCGGAAAGAGTGGTTACCCAGTTGACTGCTGTAAGAGAAGTGGAATGGCAATCAAAGGGCGGGGAAAAGAAGAGGGAGCGTGTTGTGGTTGACACGTGTCAAGGCGATAACCTGACGCATTCCATAAATGGAATTGGTAACTCTTCTACTTTGGAGTTCGAGAGCCTGTTTGCCAGAAACTTTTCAGTTGTAGACTCTGAAGAGGATTTTATAACGGTTCCTTGTTTGATCTTCACATGGAATTTAACGGTTGAGGGACAGGAAGAGGGGGCCAAGGTAACATTCACCGTATGTTTCTTCAATCAGCCTGCCACCGTTTTATATCAAGGACAAAGAGCGAAGGTTATCAACGGCACACTCAAAATTTCCTATGAGGTAAGCTTCATATATCGTTTTTTTTTTCGTCGACTTCACTTGGTTTAACGGTGGTTGCATTACTATGATGCTCAGGCCTCCCCCTCCCCTCCCCTTCCTCAATACAAATTTGATTTGGACAATGATTTTAAGTCCTTTGTCACCAACTAAAGGCAGTAGTTGCCCTGTTATAGTCAATTCAGTCATACGTAAACTGTTTCAGATTATGGTAACGGTTGGACTCTGATGACAAAATTGCATACTACGAGGCCATTTTGGGGTCCTGATAGCTACAAAAACAAGACATGAAAATCTAAACTTGGCTCTAAACGGGCACAGGGATACCAAGCCAAATCAAATGTACTCTGTGAAGTTCAGATAACCTCATTTCTGAGTTTCTGCCATTAGGGAAGCATCGTGGCCAAATGGTTAAGGCGCCAGACTTGAAATCCGGAGGTCTGGGTTTAAGTCCCACGCAGCCGTTATTAGTGGTCATAACACAACCCTTCTTCCCACCAGTGGGGAGGAGCGTTACGTAATCATGACGACCACTAATAACGGCTGCGTGGGAGACTAAGTTCCACTATGACCGCTTGTGGAGTTGCGTGCTATATACACTTAATGGGGCTTAATAGAAAAATATATTTTTTTATTTATCAAACATTTTAAATAAGAAATTTTAAGTTGTGATGTTGTGAAGGGAAAACCCACCCCCTCCCCCACCCCCAAAAAAACACCCAAAGAAGAAAACGAGTTTTCATTTTCATCTGTTGTTAAGAGACTAAGGACCTACTTTAACGTGTCCACTGATCAAGTGTTACCAAAAATTCTTTTGCTCGGTTAAGACAAACTAACAGTGTCAGTTATAATTTCTGGCGTTCCTGTCGTTCCTGTCGTCCTGGTAAACATATTGAATATTTTGTTCTTGCAGTTTGAGAATTGGAAGTTTTGTAAAGCCCAGTGGGAGCCTTATGATAGCGGCGGTAATTCAACGCAGTGCCAACAGAAGCGTGCCGACTACATAGACGGTGGTGGAAAAAACGTCAGCGAAAAAGTCCTTGAAATTCAATTTAACATCACAAGCTATGGGAAGGAAGATATTTGTAACGTGAATTGTTCTTGCAAAAATGAAGTCTCCACTGCTAACTGCAGATTCGGCAATGCTTACTCAGTCACTTATTTTGAAACGGTAAGTGGTGTTTTTGACCAAGACTCTTCTCTCATCCAGAAATGGCGACGCTCTTATCACGACATCACTCTTTTTGAATTGATTGCTAATATTTCATTTTTTTTTTTGGATTAATCACATCATTAACCAAGGCCGCTTTCCTTCGTATATGAGATAGAATGAAAAAGGACCCCCAGGCCAAGTATCTAAGTGCTAATTTTATGTCACTGATGAAACTGATATAATTGCTATTTATTCAGATTGATCTAGTGCTAGTGTCGTAGGAGGTCCGTCATCAAGAAGTGCTTGTTTGCTTTCAACTGCCGTTTTAGAACTCGGAAACGCATAAACGTTTAGAGTTTTCTTTCGTGACGCAAAACAATCATCCTTTAATGTGTGCACAAAAAATGATCTTAAAATTAATTGAAATTAACAGAAGCAGATCCCCACTTTGAACACTTTTTTTTTTCAAATTTGTCTTTCCCTTATTGATCATAAAAATAATAGAATAGAGTTCTTTTATACGCAGCTGTTTCACTTCCACCTTTGAGCGATTGTCAATTTAGACAATCTACAGTTCGCGCCAGAGTCGAGGCCCCCAAGACCATGGACATTTGCCTCCCTCCCCCTCTAGTTCTTAGAACCCCCCTTCAGAAAATTCTGGACCGCCTCTGAATTAAGCTTAGAGAGGTTTTGCGAGTCGCCTAATTTAAGCGTTATTTTTACTATTATTGTTTTGTAGACAACTGTTGATGACCGAATGAGCTGCTTGCCCAACGAATACCCGAGGATAAATGACTTTAAGGACCCTGACAACTCGGTTATTTACTCTGAACATTGTCCGAAGAAAGACAAGGATAAAAAAAAGGAGAAAAAAAAGAAGAAACAAAAGAAGAAAACGAAGGATAAAGAAGAGAAGGCGTGTAACAAAAGTGCTATTATTTTCGCTGTGCCAAGGTTTGAAGTCAAGGCGTTTTACGATCCCTTTGACTGTCTGTTCTGTGATGGTACTACTACTACTGAGTTAGCATTTTCATTGCTAATATGTGTTCTGTTTAATTTTGTGCACGGCGGAATCTGATGGACAATTATGGTACCAGTGCGAGAGCAACTTTACTTCCGGTCATCTTCCGAGGTCATCGGAATTTCTTCAACCTTTCCTGAGTATCTGAGTAAATGGTGGGCCATTTTAAGTCATCTGTAAAAACTTTCTAAATAGTTTTCACCAATAAGACAACACGTGGCTGCATGTTTTATGAAACATTTCGATGTTTTGATATATCCTTGGCTAATATTACCATGTTGTAATGAGCACGATCGATAATAAGGTTGTTGTGATAATTAGTGGGCTAGAGGTAGTTCTCCCTGTGATTAGTGAACGTACTTAATAAACGACAAATGTGCACTTATCGTTGCCTAGTTCCTGTACGGCTTTTTCCCAGGCCTTCACGGTCAATCCATTTCGGTGACGTATCCGAGACGAACGGCCGGGGAGCCCCACTTTTTCGCTCGGACTACGTTACCCGAAACAGACAATACAAAGGCCTAGAAACTAGGCGACACATATAGATAAATGCACACTCTCGTTCCCAGAGGCCGCGATCCTTGTGGTCAGCGCCACGGATCGAGACCTCGGTAGGTACGTGGTGTAACTGTCATATAGTGGTTTGACTTAATCTAATATAGGCATAAACATAGGAAGCGATATACATAACTATATACACAGTTATACATAGACATACACAGCCCTACATGGCTATACACACCTACATGGCTATACACAGCCCTACATGAATATACACCTCTATACATGGCTATACACAGCCATACATAGCTATACACAGCCCTACATGGCTATACACAGCTATACATGGCTATACACAGCCATACGTAGCTATACACAGCTCTACATGGCTATACATGGGTATACATGGGTATACACAGCTATACATGGCTAAACATGGCTATACATGGGTAGACACAGCTATACACGGCTCTACATGGCTATACAAAGATGTACATAGCTATACACAGCTATACATGGCTATACATGGCTATACACAGTTATACATAGACATACATAGCTATACACAACTATACATAGCTATACATGGCTATACACAGCTATACATGGCTATGCATGGCTATACATGACTATACACAGATATACATAGACATACATGGCTATACATGGGTATACATGGGTATACACAGCTATAAAAGGCTATACACAGAAATACATAGCTATACACAGCTATATATGGCTATACATGGCTATACATAGTTATACATAGACATACATAGCTATACACAACTATACATAGCTATACATGGCTATACACAGCTATACATGGCTATACATGGCTAAACACAGCTATACACAGCTATACATGGCTATACAGATATACATAGCCATACATAGCTATACACAGCTATACATAGCTATACATAGCTATACACAGCTCTACATGGCTATACACAGATATACATAGCCATACATAGCTATACACAGCTATACATGGCTATACATGGCTATACACAGCTATACATGGCTATACATGACTATACTTAGCTATACACAGCTATACATGGCTATACACAGATATACATAGCCATACATAGCTATACACAGCTATACATGGCTATACATGGCTATACACAGCTATACATAGCTATACACAGCTTTCCACAGCTATACATGGCTATACACAGCTATACATGACTATACATGACTATACATGGCTATACACAGTTATATATAGCCATACATAGCTATACACAGCTATACGTGGCTATACATGGCTATACATAGCTATACATGGCTATACACAGCTATACATGGCTATACACAGCGCTACATGGATATACATGGCTATAAACAGCTATACACAGCTATACATGGCTATACACAGCTATATAGGCTATACATGGCTATACATGGATATACATGGCTATACACAGCCCTACATGACTATACACAGCCACACATGGCTATACATGGGTATACATGGCTATACACAGCTATACATGACTATACACAGCTTTTCTAATTGGCTATACATGGCTATACATGGCTATACACAGCTATGCATGGCAATACACAGATATACATAGCTATACACAGCTATACATGGCTATACACAGTTATACATAGACATACATAGCTATACACAGCTTTACATAGCTATATATAGCCATACATAGCTATACACAGCTATACATGGCTATACACAGATATACATAGCTATACACAGCTATATATGGCTATACATGGCTGTACACAGCTATACATGGCTATACACAGCTATACACAGCTATACATGGCTATACACAGTATACATAGACATACATCGCTATACACAGCTATACATAGTTATCGATAGCTATACACAGTTATACATGGCTATACACAGATATACATAGCCATACATAGCTATACACAGCTATACATGGCTATACACAGATATACGTAGCCATACATATCTATACACAACTATACATAGCTATACATGGCTATCCATGGCTATACACATGTATAGCCATGTATAGCAGTGTATAGCTATGTATATCTGTGTATAGCCAGGTACAGCTGTGTATAGCCATGTATAGCTGTGTATAGCTATGTATGGCTATGTATATCTGTGTATAGCCATGTATAGCTGTGTATGGATGTGTATAGCTATGTATATTGCTTCCTATGTTTATGCCTATATTGGATTAAGTCAAACCACTATATGATAGTTACACTACGTATCTACGGAGACCTCTGGCAGGGACCGAAGCAGGAAGTCCGCGAATCACGGACTTCCGGCTTTTGTGCGCAGCCTCGGAAATTGAAAACAGTAACAGTTACCATCGGTTACAAAAATAGGCAGCTATTGCGCTTGCGCGTTACCCTGGCCCCTGCCAGAGGTCTCAATCCGTGGCGCTGGCCAAAAGGATCGCAGCTCTGGGGACGAGAATGATAAATGCAACGTATACTTGAGAAGAGAACTTTGTAACCAGTAAAGAAAGGAGGGTAAAATATTCAATTATTAAATGACGATAATGCACCAGGCTCACTGAATAACTACCTAGTAATTCACTTTAATTACGGCATACTTGCGATCCACGTTCGTCCAAAAATACGGTCAACTTATCTCGTGGCGTTTAATCTGGTAACTTTCTTAGGGTCGAATTAGACGGCACCATTTTTGCTTAGCTTACGACTGTCGTATGCGACTTCTGCTGTGCGCACTGCTCAGGTCAAGCAAAGATCGTGAAAAACTCGTCATTCTGACATTTTGATTGTGGCTGCGACTGTCGTTAGGTTTTAAAACATGTTTCAAAATCCAACGACATTTTTGTGTTGTGTGTAGCTGTCGTAAAGATGTTGTACGTCCGATTTAGAGGACACGATTCGTGTTGCAGACATGACGTGAGTAAGTCGCAGTCAACAGTTGTAACAAAACTCGTACCGTCTAAATCAGCCCTAACAGGGGAGGATTGAGGAAACCTGGAAAAATTGAGCTTATACTGCCCTCCACTCCTAGAGGGGATATTGCATAACCCATCCCCGTTTTTAATCTGATCGTTGCACAGTTCCCCTTACGTTAAACTGTCAATGCAAAAATACGATGTTGAATGCACACTTAAAGTATTTTAATTCATTTAACTTTCATGTGTATTTCCAATGTTTAAATAAAAGCTAATAAAAATCCAGTGTACGATGTAGAATAGTACAGTAGTCGGTAAATACAAATAAATATGGTGTCAGCAACGAATTTTGTTTTTCAGGCATTCGTTAACGGGCCTAGCTATATCACACTACTACAAGCGATTCTAACTGTTAAATTCACTATGAATTTTGCCAACTTTCTAAATTAATTTAGCTGTGTTTTGTAAATGTGGGTTTCAAGTTCCTTTCTATTCGAGTCTTAGACCCTGAAAACTGTATGACAGACGGAATATTTTACGAGGTTATAAGCGAAGTGTTGCCTGCTTCACAATTCCTTGGTACATGAACGAGCGCAAACAGCGATGAATCGTGACAAGGAGAAAGATGAAAGGCGAGGATTCAACTATAACATCTATCACGAGAGAGAAGCCTGGGAACGAAGCAGTGTGAAGTCCGAGATGCGCGAGGAACAAGAGACAAATTTTCCGTCGCGCAGTGTCTCGCGCGGTGCGTAAGTCCCTCACGAATCTGTAAAACAGTCCCCCTGTCCTGGAAGAGAAACCTGCAAGCCTAAGTAAGCGTCCAGCGCATTTATGTCCACTGTTGCTGATCCACCAAACATAAAAAATAGAGAAACAAAGAATGACTTCCGCGACGTGGATCTTATACAATGATTTGCTGGTAAAATCAATAAATAAACCACTGCATGTCACCGCTGTACTGGTGACATGCTACATGTACTGGTGACATGCTACAATTTTGCTTCAAGCAAACACATTTCGCGTTCAGAGTTACAAACAACGTCATCCAATACTCCCTGACAGAATTCCGCATTGCATAAATTCATGGAATTATTAAAGTCATTTTACACAGCAGAACGGAGAACGGCATGTAAACAAAACTGACCTTTCGTCCTTCAATTCTGCCGTTGACCGAAACACGAACTGAAAATTTTTTTTTAGAGATTTCGGTAACCTTACCCCCACCGTTAACTCGCGACTCGTCACTCCGCCTCGTCGACGGAAACGGTTTCTATTAGGAAAACATAAACAGTTTGCATCAATTGAGTTGGTAACAAGGTTAGAGAAATCATTGTCTGGAAGGCACAAGACTCCAATTACAGGGCGGGCGGGCGGTCGACAGGGAAAAACTTAGCAAGAAATACTGTGGCACACAGTTTCAATCCGGCAAAGCTGCAAGGTAATATTTACTAACCGAGGGATACTCAACGTAAAATGCTAAGGTTTTTAGAAACGGACTTAACTTTTGGGTTAAAGTATATTCACATTTCATTTGACCAAAGTGAAGCTGGTAACAGTCTTAGAAGTTCATGCCGATAGATGTCTCAGCCGCACCCGGCAGAAACTTCAACAAGGTTTTCGATTCCTTTATGATTGGAAACTTCAAACTAAAACATTGACAAGAATTGATAATGTAATTGACAAGGGAAATTGCATTGTCATAATTAATGAAATAATTTCGCAGTTAAAAGCTCGTGTTAACAAGGCAGGCATCCACAGGTCCTTTTCACTGATGTCCTTTCCTCCGAATGCTGTTCTTTAGCGAAGTTGATGAAAACCTGTTTAAAGAATACAGAGAAACAGTTATCACTCCTCTTGTAATGAAGCGTTTGAGAATCTCAAACACTCACTACGCCATAGAAGTGTCATTTCCTTTCATCTTTTGGACTGACCATTACCATCATACTTCACTCAATTCGCATTTTACTGGGTTCCTTTACGCGTTAGCACTGAAAGGAAACTCTCAATCTAAACACTGCAAAGCAGACACGAATCACTCCTGCCAAAGGCAAACCACACGGCCGGAGCTTAACCCGGTGTACGTACTATAAAGCTCCTGTGGATGGGAAGTCTAATGGTTCCCCTGTAGGCATTTTTACACCTGATTGGAGAGAAACAATGTGAATCAAAGTTTCTTGTTTAAAGAAATAACAGGACACATTGCAGAGACCAGGCATTGAACCAACGACACTTTTCCCTGGATGGGATGCTACAACATCGCAGGGTTGCCCCCAAAGCAGTTGTTCACTGGGACCCATTCATACACTTGAGGAAGGGGCAGACAATGTGGCCTAAAGCTTCTTGTTTGGAGAAACAACACGACACCATGCAGAGACCAGGCATTGAATAACCAACCCTCCACCCAAGACAACTTTGTCTGTCTCCATCCACGTGTATAAATGGGTACCGGCGACAAAACGGCTCGGGGGTGTCCTAAGGAAAGAACACGATGAGAGATATCAGTCTTGAACCACCGAGCTAACGACCTAGGATCAAAAGCCTCTAACTACGCGTTAACCACTAGAGTACAGCCATGACAGAGCTGAAAAACGCTCAAATTGACCAGTGGTGCTAAACGCGAACTTTGCGTTTTAAGACTAATGGGTTTGCTTTCTTTCTTAATTTAGCCAAGAACAATTTTGTTTGGATGAAAACGAGGTACAAGTTGCTTTAAACTCAAGACTGCAGAACCCGTTGAAGAGTTTTTACGGTGACGTCAGAAACATGCGCGTTGAGTTATTCAGCAGTGTCCACGGCAATCTCTTCCCAAGAGACCGGTCAGCGGGAAAGAAAAACCACGCCAAAAGGAATGCAGCCTCTGGGAACGAAAATGTGTCCACGGCTGCAACTCTAGACATTAGAGCAAACTTTACCTGCTCCAGTGTGGTCTGACTGACACTGTAGTCCACAATACTTAGAGCAGCTCTGTTTCTCTCAAGCTGTCCAAAGATGTAAGACCAACTTAAACCCTCGGTTTCCACCTGGAAGTGAAGAACTCCCTGAAATAAAAAGAGAAAATGTCCACGATCAGTATTTCCATGGAAACCAGGGCTTCTTGTCTGTTACCGTCCAAATTATAAACAGTTGATCACACGGAAGTTGGAAAACGTAGAAATGTAGCCGCAATCAAAAAGTCCTGCCAAACAGGCCTCCCTCATGTAATATCTTTCACACAGAGAGAAAACTTACATTGTGGCTTTCCAAAAGTCTTGCTCCAGGAAAAGTTTGAGCAATAAAGTTCTGCGCATTTGTAACAGCTTCCATTAGTCCCCTGTCATATATAAGCGGCTGAAGCTGACCGACAGGAGCCTGGGTTTGAACAGCTGGATATGGAGGGACTGGGACAGTAGGCTGAACATCTTTGCTACTTATGCCTGCCGGGAAACCAAGACATTGACGACAAGAATGTGTTAGTGTTCATTCTGGAATTATAGAATTAAGGATACGTGTATAACACTTGTTTTGAACTGGTGTGAATTTTCACGTACTGTGTGTTGAGATATAGGAAATGCCGCAACACGAGAGATGGTTTGGGAAAAGTCAACAGTAAAAATTATATGAACATGATGTGCTCATTTGTAAGATACAGAGTTGAATCTATTCAGATCAACGGAATTAACAACAGTAGTTTTGCTCTACCCGCCTAGATTAGCCTTTGCTATCTGCGGGTAGAGCAGTATGTATTTAAATTTAATGTTGTTGAATAAACTTGAATAAATCGAACAAAATAAATAGACATGGAATATGCTAAACTCGACGAGACATTTCACTGATACACAGCGTAAATTAGCTGTTAAGAAAAGAAACAAATATTCAACGTGTAACAGGGGAGTGTCTACTCCTTCATAACAAGCTTAGCCTCACCATCATGACGAGATTTATCAGGCTCGTTGACTTCAGGCAGTTCAACATTAACCGCTGGGTTGCTGTAGACCATGACTGGGGGCTGGTCACCATTGGGAATACTGCGGGGTGGGTCAGGGTGGTAGCCATTAGCTACTGGCTGAGGATTCATGGGAACGGAACTTACGACTTTCACCATAAGAGTGTAGCCTGTGCCAAACCTAAGGTGAGGAAAAATGTTAGATTCAGTACGTCTTCCCTTGAACCTTCTATTCTGGCTTAGCCAACAGGAAGAAAGCAGACGGCGGCACTGGATACGACACATAAGGCTCAAGTTTGAAACAAATACCTCTTGCCATGTTTTTATTTGTAACTAGTAAAATGCCATGTCTCGTTGGCGTAAGCCATTGCTTTACAATTTTCATTTAAAACCTTTTTGCTCAAGAGCCCCCAAATTAACACGGGGAAAATTGATGTAACATCATTTTGCAAGCCGCAACAACTTCGTTTTGAATAGTTACACTTCAGGATTTCATCCAAACACTCAAAAGTTGGAAGCACCTTTTACAGCATAATGAACAGCACCAAAGCATAGTACTCGTCAGTAGCTTTGAACTGGGTACACTTCAGGATATCATCCACAGACTGAAAAGTTAAAGCCCCTTTGTGCAGCGAAGTAAAATAGCTTTCACTTTTAGATTCAAAACTTAGAACCAGCTTACACACAGTCAAAAAGTACCAAGGGAAAGTAATGCTCAACAGCTTTCGTTTGAATGGTCATACGACAGGATTTTATCCATTGACTCAAAAAAGTCCAAACCACCTTGTAAAGAATTATAAACAGCGTAAAAGTACTGCTCAATAGCTTTCGTCTCCACGGTCACACTATAGGACTTCATCCACACATTCAAAAGTTAGAACCAGCTTGTACAGTGTAATAAACAATACCATAAGAAAGTTATGTTAAGCAGCTTTCATTTGAATTGTCACATCATATGACTTTAATGTTAAAGTAACACATGCCTGCTTTTGAGGTGCTGAATGGATCCCAGGCATTTAAACTTTCCATTCACCATGATCGCCAGTCTTGTACACAATGCTTCGCACTCTTCCATGCTAAAACAAAAACACAGACCACATGTTGGCTTGAAGTTTTTCAAACAAGGGGGGTAGTTTCTAAAGAAACTGTGGTGCTGCGTCGGTGAGGACGTGAAACACAAAAGTTTGGATTTATCAACTGAGTTGATAAGGTAAATTGGCCACCGTAAAGAGATTGAAAGCTGACGTTTCGAGCGTTAGCCCTTCGTCAGAGCGAATCAAGGAATTCTGGGTTGCACCTGGCTTATATGGAGAGTGGTGGAGCTACGCTATTGGAAGGAACACGGCAAAGTGAAAAACAAGAATAAATTAGTTGAATGAAAAGCGTTTGTTGATACCGTGGGGAATAGGGGTGCCGATTTGAAAAATGAATTTTTGTTCTAGATTTCAAGGCTTTTCGTGTTACACCGGTGTAGGGAAAGGCCACAGTATCATCAGAGAAGAAAAAAGCTGTACCTGTGAGACGTGAGCACAATTGACCGGCCTCCTTTCATGACAGTCATCAGAGAATCCCACAGAAAGCGACGAGCAACGGGATCCATACCAGTAGTGGGTTCATCCTAAAACAGAAAGCAACGTTCAGACTCCCTTTATTGGATATCTTATACAGTCAAACCTCTATTAAACAGGCATTTCAAAATGACAGTTGAAAAAATGGCACAAAATTGTCTCTTTAGCTACTGTAACTTGACCAAGCATTCCCTTCAATAAAGCGAATGTGGTCGTCACCCTTTACAATCTTTACTGTTGATTTAAGATCACTTTGCAGGGAGAAACTATACTAATCAAACATGGTCGTGGTAAAGTCGCACACGGCCAATGTTTAACCCTTTAAGCCCCAATATTAACATCCATATTCTCCTCACTATTCTCCTTATATTTCTTATGTTACTAGTTGGGAGAATTTGATCAAAATCAATACATTTGATCATTGATGATCATTTCCTTGATTCTCATGACCTGTATGTTTGATCAAGTAGTAATACTGTAAGGAGAAATTAGATGCTGGTCACTATTGGGGCTAAAAGGGTTAACACCAAATTCTGTAACATGAAAAACCTAGGAATATTACTAATCCTCCCTGGATGGGTTGCTATTCCACCGCTGAGAAACGCGAAATAAGATGTAGAAGTAGTACATGTTGACTCACCAAAAATACAATGGGAGGGTTTCCAACCAGTGCGATAGCAGTGCTGAGTTTCCTTTTGTTTCCACCGCTGTGAATTGCAAATTATTCAATAAAAGTCTTAGTGGAATGAAACAAATGGTTAGCAGGAGTGTATCACGAGTAGTTAAACCACGATCGGGCTTCAACTTCATTTTGCTTACAATAGCGTGAAAATAATGTCCACTCCTGGAAATGTTTGAGAAAGGAAACACTGCTAGTTCTAAGCATAACAGTAATATTACTTGCCTGTAGTCGCCACAGAGTTTATCTGCCCACTTGGTGAGATTCAGGTGTTGTATAGTGCCGGACACCAAGTCATTTATTTTCGCTGGTGGTACACCCCGCAGATGCGCATACATGGTCAACATCTCACGGCCAGTTAAGCGTTCAATAAGGGCGTCAAACTAATGACAGAAATGATAGTATCAATATTTTAAACGTCTGAAAGTAATAAAACCTTGACGGCATTTCCTGCTACACTTAAAATTAGCTAAAAAGATGAAAGCCAAACCAAGAGTAACTTACTTGAGGGCAATAACCGATCCTCTGCTGAACCTAAAACGGGAAGGATTATGTCAGTAAAAACACAAATTGATGTCATAAAAAGAGTCTGTAGGGTAAGTGGTAACAGTACATATAGCTTCTCCAACCGAACCCCTAAACCTTTTCCTCTTGCGCAAACGTACAAGTAAGGGCCTGGGAACCAGGTGCACGTCGGCTGGAGAAAGTACAAGTGAGTAGGAGAGAAATTCTACTGTGGGTAGTAGAATGGGTGGAATGTGTGGCTACTAATCAATACTTTTTACTTCTGAAAACAGCTAGGGTAGTAGTTTAGACTGGTTGTAGCAGGCTAAAAGAGGGGAGAGGTCTTTTTTATCTGGAACAAGCTTTTCATTTATACCTTTTTCCGTCTATAAACAGCTGGCACGTGAAGAGGATCTTCAGTAAGAAATAGGGTGAAATCAAAGATAAGCGAACTGCGCTTCACAAGCAGCTTTTCCTGTTTCCCATACCCACTACTGAGCCTAGTCTTTTCACATTTTTAGCATTGTTGTGATGCGCTTTTGATCATAGGCGTAGTCCAAATATATGAAAACTTGTAGATCTTTGTTATGGGTTCTCTTACTAACCTCTCTTAAATTTGTTTGAATGTCGAATCCATCCATAAAAGCCGTGCCTTCAGTAATGCTCAGATCTCCAGTTAGCATACTGAAAGTTGTGGTCTTGCCCGCGCCTAGAAACACAACAATCCATTGAATATCCCTGCATTCACATGTAACTACTACTAACCAACGTTCTTGGAAAATTTGTGGGCAATTGCGAGTCAGTAGCCTTCAACAAACAACATAATGGGGCTTTAGTGTACACAATGAACTAACGTTTCCTTACCATTAATTCCCAGCAAACCAAAGCACTCCCCTCGAGGAATTCCCAAGCACAGATGATCAACAGCAGTGACGTTTGTACCTCCATAAACCTTGAACATAAGAATAAGTCTAAGATATCAAGTTTATTTAACACGGTCAAATACTTTCAGCTGTGGTACCCGTACGTGCTTAAGACACAACAGGACGCGACGGCTAGTACACAGGTAGGCTACAACATAACCTTAAATACTTTTACCTACAACTGGGAATGGTAAAAATTCAGCGGTTACAGAATAAATATAAAATGTACAAGATAAGGTAGGGTAGGTAACGGTAAAGTCGCACACGAGCCAAGAAGGCCCACACGGCAGGCGCTTATCACGGTTTCTGTAGCATGAAGCAACAGAGAGTATTGCTCAGTACTCCCCCCCCCCCCCCCCCCTGGATGGGATGCTAGTCCATCACAGGGTTACCCCCAGCAGTATGCCGCCGGTACCCATTTTATACCTCGGTAGAGAGAGACAATGTGAAGTAAAGTTTCTTGTCTAAGGAAACAACACGATGGCAGGGACTGGACGTTGAACCACAGACCTTCCGATCTGAAGTCCAACGCGCTAACCACTACACCACCACGCCCTCTCAAATGTATAAGATATATAGATATAAATGTAAACGAGTTGATTTGCAGAACTACTTTCAGAGTGCTCAATAGTAAACTAGAGCGTGATTATAACAGATGATGATCAGATCAACTGTAGATTTGACTTGGCATTTTATTACTATTTAGTTTCGTACTACACAACTTGTGTAGTACGAAATTGGTTGATCTGATCATCATCTGTTATAGATATAAATGTAGATGTGCATTAATATGGAAAGTACAAAACACCTAAGCTCGACGTCATCCTCTTCAGCTTCAACAATGAAAGGGGAAGGGGGGGACCAGAACGTTCCCGTATGTGGATTTCAATGTCTTCCCACGAACTACTGACGAAGGTTTCGGTTCCCTAAAGTCTTCTGACCTCTATCAGAGACCCCTATCAGAGACTGAGAATTTTTCATTGAGTTTCCATGGTAGTGACAAACTAAATACAGTGTACATGATCAAGAGTGGAATTTAACATCTTTCACTTAATCACTTTATGTTGTTACTGCGATGCTACAATCATTGTGAAACACAGAGCTCCTAACCTTTGCAGCAACTTAGAGACGACGCAACAAGTTCTTTGGCGTTTCTTGCACAGTCAACCTTAAAACTGAATGGACTATAGTCTACTTCAGCGCATGATTAAACATAAACTTGCATTCTCTCTCACCTTGGTCAAATCTTTCAACACAACAGACTGTTTCTGAACCTCGTCTGATGACATGTTCTTTATACGCGTGCGCTCACTGTAGACATCCTCGTCCTGGTAAAAAATTACATTTGTTTTAAAAAACGTTCACTGAGAAAACGTATTACAAACAGTGACATGTCAACCCTTTCACTCCCAAAGTCAAACATCTGTTAATGAACTTTAGTTCTTGCTCCCGAGACTGCAGACGTTTCTAACAAACTTCTCGGTGGATGAAATACTACGGTGTAATTATCGAACAGTACTTTCCTCAGGTACTCTTTGCTATGCTGTTCTAACGTTTGAGTCTCTCTATGAAATTCCTTGTGCTGTGAAAGCTGGTTCTAACTTTTGAGACTTTGGGTGGAATCCTAAAGAGTGACCATTCAAATGAAAGCTACTGAGCAGTACTTTCCTGTGGCGCTGTGTATTATGTTGTTCAAGGTGGTTCTAACTGTTGAGTCTGTGGAAGAAATCCTAAAGTGTGACCATTCAAATGAAAGCTAATGAGCAGTACTTTCCTGTGGTACTGTTTATTATGCTGTAGAAGTTGGTTGTAACGTTTGAGACTGTGGACAAAAACCTAAAGTGTGACATTTAAATGAAAGCTATTGGAAACACTATCATGTGGTGCGATTTGTTCTCCAGTATTTTCCTTCAGTTTTGTTCCCAGAAGCCCTTGGAAGTGACAGTATTAACCTGATGTCCTGTCAGATGTGTACCTCATTTTTTTGTTGCTGTGATTCAAATGTTCCACCAGGTGTCTTCAACCTGCCACCGATAAAGAACTTCACCTGAAAAACAGAACCAAAATTAACAGTGTACACGACACTGTAATCTAACTTAATTTAAGGAAATCAAACTAAATTAGGTAAAGGTTATGAGGACAGTGATCTCCTTAAGAACCACTATCCCTACCTTGCAATTACAAAGCTAAGAAAGTAAAAAAAAAAAATAGGTACAAAAGTTTTGGGACATTGATTGTTGATCGAATCCTGAAGTCGGGGTTTAAGCCAACTGTTTAGCCACCTGTCCGCTGGATGTTTAAAAAGCTGTCTGTGTTCAATTTTTAGTGTTACTTCCGTCCATATACAAATACACTTGTACGTCCAAATACACTGATGTATAAGTTTTGTTATTATTAACTTTGTATTAACGAATTTTTTACAGGCATCCTGGTTTTCGTTGCTAAAACTTATCTATTTATTAACTAAGATCTCTTTATACTTTGAGGGGTACAAAAGGCCCCACTAGAATCCTCCTACGCTCCCTATCCCAGGCTACCTTTGTTGTTACAAGTATAGAATACTCAAGGGAAGGGAAAGTCATTTGAGTTTAAGATAGCAAGTGCTTAATTACTGAACAACAGAAGGAGAATGGATTTCTGTGCAAGATACTCAGATGTTAGAGAGGAGTGGACTGTACGCCATCTTCCTTTTAGTTTGGAAAAACTAATTACCTCAATCAAAAGAACCAAAATGAACAGTACAACTCCTTCCACAAACATGTATAAAGCCATTTGACCAATCCCTGGGCGCTCCCAATCCAAGGCGTGATCCGTGTATGTTACGTTTGCGAGTGAGCAGCCAAAACTGGCCCTGGTGAAAAGAACAACAGAACAATAATAAGGGCTTAACTGCCAAGTTTGATCGAAATTTTAAGTTTTCAAACTATTGAAGAACAGAAAGTAAAGAGGCAAAGAACTGCTCAAGTTTTTATTGGAATGGTCAAATATTAGGATTTTATCCCACAACTGAGAAATTTAAATCGTGTAGCTTATTAAATAGCACCACAGGAATGTAACCTCCGCTAGCTTTCATTTGAGCTGCCACAATTAAGGATTTCACTCACCGAATTTTGAAGACCATTTACCACAAGCAGTAGGAATTATATTATAGCTTCAAATAAGGAAGAATAAAGTGTGGTCAAGTCCCTGTCCAGTTATAATTCCTGCAAGGTCAGCTCAATATTTGTAACATACTTTAAAGATGCTAATGATATTATTAAATTCTCAATCTCGCTTGTTGAATTTATAACCGTTTCTGATTGGTTCACCTAACACTGGTTATCAGCGAATAACAGCCTCGTTCCCAGTCGTTCTCGGCGGAATATCAAATGTGACGTCACCCGTTGAGCTCCACGGGAAGATTCGCCTAGAACTCGTATTCGGCCCAAGTCTCACGCTGTCACTCAATAAGCGCGAAAAGGCCTGAGCACGAGGTTGAGCGAATAACTCTGCTTTTTGCCTTATAAGGAACTCGCATGTCATGTCAAGTGCCGCAACGTTCAAGAGATTCCACTGTAAAACAATCGTTTGTTTTCCAAAGATGTAGCAAAAAAATTTCCGCAACAATTAATGAAAGATAAGAATTGAATTGAAACCGTAGCGCTTGTTGGGTATGACGCGGTTATAACCAACTCCGTGCTACATGCTTCGCTTTTTATCACCTCACTGATCTAACGCGTTCTTGTGCTGACCGTACTGGTCACTGATCGCCCTGCTGTTTGCTTTTTATAAAGACGATACACAATAAACGAACCAATGGGCTGATAGTAATAGCTCTGATTTCTCTATAATGATGATAATAATAATAATAATAATAATAATAATAATAATAATAATAAAAATAATAATAATAATAATAATAATAATAATAATAATAACAATGATAATAATGGTCTTTATTTCTCATAAGATAAATCTACGTATTCTATGTTACACGTACACTCTATCATAAAGCGACTAGGAGCATAATCAGCTTGCTATATGCACTGAGTGAAGGAAAACAATAAGGACTCAACTTAATTGATTCAAGGAAACGACACGATGTAATTATGTACTTACTCTGGTGATTCATTGCAGAGTTTTCGGTATCCATAGTTACTGTTCATATCCACAAAGCTGTACGCGAGCCTGGAACAACAGATAATATTGAATTATCAAACAGTGGCCTTCATTCTTAGTTTCACCACCACCACAACCCCTAACAACAACAACAACAAAATACACTTACGTGTACGTAGGCACTAGCATGAAGATGTAATGCAAAACCTTTGCTTCTTCCTGCAGCTCCAGCGATGGTATTTGTAACACAAACACTGTGATCAACATCCCCTGTAAAGTAACCCAATTTCTCACTTTGATGCATCTTCTCAAACAAGCAGTTTAAATCAATTCGCCAAAGTCTACTAAGGCTTATAATGTTCACACCATGATGGATCGATTTTTAGGCTAACACAACACACGAATCGTGCTAAAATAGCGTTTCATGAGTGAACAAAACTAGGATGTCCAGTGCCAGTAAAAACAAGCTGTCCAGTACAGAGTGAACACAGCTTAACTCTATGTTATGACAGAGAATAGGTGACCCGTGAAATAAAGATTAGACAGAGGGAACTCTATTTTCTGACGAAAATAGAACAAATACACGTGCAAAAATCCATATCTTTTGAATTGGCTTAAAAATACCTAGTGAGTAGACTAGAGCTATCCCTGCAACCGTAGGAGAACTTCATGTTGTCACTGATACATGCATATCAGTGCAAGGCTTTTCCGTGTTCACATTTTTGTCAACGTTAACAGCAGCATTATAAATCAGTAGTTTCTACTTACCAGGCTGAGAATGGAAAGCATAAACACAGTCAGTGCATAGCCCACCAGCGGAGAGGTGAAAATGAATGACAGGCAATAGACGAAAGGCAACACACACAAGCCAAAGAGAATCTAGAGAAAAACACAAAAATAGTATTTTGCATTCAGTTGTAATGGGATGACGATTTAACAAAACCAAATGATTTTACCTGCTGAACCAGCTTAAATCTATAGAGAAATTTCCAATCCATTCAATTCCACTCCCAGAATTTCCAGACATTTTGACTGATAGAGAGTGCTCTGTGTTTTACTCTTGCTGTGGGTCACTATGCAATGTATTGGGTCGTTTGTTGTGCATGGTCTGTTAATTTTACTTACAAGCATTAAAAAGACAACTCCCAGTTCATCTTTATAAGATTCAACTTGAAATGCGGCAAACAAGATGAGAATGCCCAGCACAGGAACAAAGTAGTTGACGAAGTCCCAAGAGTAAGTAGCGAACCAGTAACTGAACACATCCACACCGCTGACAAATTGAAGATGCTTTGCCTAAAATCACAACAACACAGTGTTAGCTCTCAATTCAATGCTTCAAAGGTGAAAGAACTCGTCTCCTACCCGTGGGGCCCAGATGTCATTCCCAGACTCGGCTTCATCTGATGTGGTTTGAGTTTGCTGTTGGTCCTTTTCTTGAGGCAAGGGTTTTCCCTGGGTCTCTGGTTTTCATCACTCCATAAAACCCAACATATTCATTTACGGAATGTATTTTTTTTCTGGACAGAGAATCATGCCAAAGGCAACCCACATAGTCAAAGATCACGCAACTAGGAGTCTTACATGTACAACTCCATTTGCATGCGATGCAATGCAAGTTAACAGCAGAGTTTCCCCCAGAAGAGAACATGTGGAGCTCATACAACTAGGATGATGAGGGGAGCAGGGACGGCGCAGTGGTGAGAGCACTCGCCTCCCACCAGCTGCGCCTGGGTTCGATTCCTGGACTCGGCATCAGCTGTGGGTTGAGTTTGTTGTTGGTTCTCGTCCTCACTCCGAGAGGTTTTTCTCCGGCCGGGTACTCCGGTTCTCCCCTCTCCTCAAAAACCAACATTTCTAAATTTCAATTCGATCTGGACACAGTGGATGAAGAGCCACCTTCTGGATGTGCCACTGCTGCTGCTGCTGCTGCTGCTGCTGCTGCTGCTGCTGCTGCTGCTGCTGCTGCTGCTGCTGCTGCTGCTGCTACTTCCCATTTAGTTATGTGGAGCAGAGTAAGGGAAAGACATCAAGCTTGAAGTGCTGATCGTAAACAAATGGGTTAACTTAATGATGTTACCTTTGAAACTCGCTCTTGAACAATGAATGTGACAAAACTGGCCGCCATGTAAGCCATACCCAGTGCAAGGAAGATAGCAAGCAGAAGAGCGGAGAAATCTGTTGTCACATTGTTGGCCTAAAGAAACCACAGAGACAGACACAACACGGATAAGTCACCAAATACTGCATACACATGCACAAATGTGTCCTCGTTTACCAGAGAATACTGATTGTAACTTCATATTTTCTTTTCAGTTTGATTGCTTGATAGACTAAGGGACTGAGGAAAAACTGATCACCAGCAGTTGTTGACAATTTTTGGTTTCAAACATGGAGTGGGCACACTAGACGATTACGAGCTATTTTGGTTGAATCAGTGGTAAATTAAATGACTTATAACCGACATGCCACATATTGGTGTCCAGGAGTGGACAGGCCTGACAATTTGCGCCAGTGGTGTGCCAAATCTCCTGGTGTGGTACTGACCCTAGTAGGATCACAGTTTAGCCTGATCTACTGATAAAAATCGATGATAGGCTTCAGTTAATCAGTCAAAATTAATCGACAATATTTAATTGTTATCGAATTGTATTAGCCACTTGATGACAAGAAAAAAATGCTCAGTCACATTGATTGCCTTTTTATTGTCATGCATCGATATCTTGCAGTGGTTTTGGTGTGTAACCACGGGTTGCCACACCTTTCACTTCAGCACACCACTGAGTATTAGAGTTTCTTCAGCAAGCTCTATAAACTGACCTTGTTTTTGACACTGTTTGGCAAAGGATAATTGGTGGTCTCAATGCTATATGATGAGGCGTTCACTGCATCAGCCAGTAGAATGTTACTCATCGCACTTAGGGCCTCGGCTATGGTGTGAAATGCCTGAAATGACACACCATGAAACAATTATTACTGTACTAGCAAATATGCAAAGGCATGGTCGCTAACATGTCACAGTGTTTCGAGTCTATACCAGAATCATCCTCACGCAATACTAAATAAAAATTAATAGTAAATTGCTACACTGAAAATCCAGTGGCTTTTTCAGTGGCCTTGGATTTTCATTGTAGCAATGTACTATTTATTTAGTGTTGCTTGCGGATGATTCTGATATAGAATCGTAACACTGTCATCCTGCTTTATTTGTTCCTAATGCACGTAATACATGCAACGCATGTTTGTCACAGGTATTTCATGTGCACATGTAAGATTAATGGGATTTATCCACGTGCTGTTCCCATCGTGGCTTTGTAGCTCAGACGGTAGAGCAGTGGTCTAGTAACATAGTAGTTGTGGGTTCGAGTCCCACCAAAGCCACTAAATTTTTTCAGTAGCTTTGGATTTTCAGTGTAGCAATTTACTATTGCTTTTAACAAGTCACATTAGAGATCAAGAGGTTGATCATTTGAGACCTGGTCTCTGCCCTTGTGTTGTTTTTCGAAGCAAGTCATTTTGCTTTGCCTTCATAGTACCCTCTCTCCACCCAATTCAATCATTAAATTGTGGGGCACCTCATACAATAAGACATGCACCATAAGCTTGATAAGGAGACACTCCCATAAGGGAACATCTCCAGTGAATAGCTGCCCACAAGGGAAGACCCCCTGAAAAGGGAAATCTCCTGTCATGGGAAATCTTTAACTAGGGGTGGGGGTGTCTGGGGTTGGAGGCATCTCCTTTAAACAATGTAACATTTTCTGAATCAGCATCTAAAACAATTAGCAATGTACGAACAGTGTTGATTACCTCATTACTGTACCAAACTGTGGTTACTGCATTTTGTCCTTTGTTAACTGGACCCATCCCACTGCTGTTAGTGTTGTTTGCAGGCATACTCACGGGGGGTACCTTAGGAGCAAATGTGAAGCCCGCAACATAGACATTAAAGTAATTTGAAGCATTGCTTTCTTCCAAGACATACTCAGAGAAGTATGTGTTAAGGTTCTTCAGGTCTGTGCCTGGACATCCCACTGCTGAACATGTTGTGTCTTTGTCAATTTTTTTATCAGAACTGAAACAGAACAATATATAAAAGCAGTTGAATCCTGTGCCACTTTTAGTTGCACTTTTCGGGGTCCCAGTCACGTAAGTTAAAGAAATGTATGATTACAGTATGGGAATTAAAATGATAGTACTACAGCAAATGAAAGGATGACTTAAATCCCAAGTCAATTTTGCATTTTCAGAGTTCTGGAAAGGGCATTTTCAGAAATTTGCATGTCTCAGAAATGCCGGCAAGTTGAACAGGAAGTATTCCTCTCATGCCTTCAATCTTTGCAAATCAACTGCAAAATACTGGTAGTCATAATTTTACTGTTCCCAGATTTCTTACCTATCTGCACCGAACGATAATTACTTTAATTATTTCTGGTTTATCTGTGGCAAAATTAGTATCATGAAACGCTGCCTCACTGGAACAGGAGCAGTCAGTTAGATCAGAACAAAGTCACTTCCACTGAAAGAAAATCTATATGAGATGATAATGGATGAAGACAGCATCTCTGTTAGGGAAGGGTGTTGTTCATGAGATGAGTTCTCTTGTACAAATGAGCTCCTGACACTGAATGATAAAGCACACTTCACTGAGTAAAATGAAAGTACATACATATTAGCTTTGATGCACTTGGGGCAGTCATTGTAGCCAAAAGTGTAATCTTTACATTGATCTGGCTTGAGATCTTCACTGATAAACTGCAAAAGGAAATGAGATGAAATTATTTTCTAAATATGTATGTTCTCAAGGAATCAGTGCTGGTAAAATTCACTGTCCACATCAAGCTAATTCACCTGCACAACTATATCAGCCATCTAGGTGAGTTTCTGCAAGTTTAACCCTTTAAGCCCAGACATCATCATACAATTTTCCTTACTGGTCTCCATAGATTTTATTGATTACTAATTGGGAGAATCTGTTTAAACATCAAGACAATTCATGTTTAGTGATCATTTGCCAAATTCGTATGACCTGTATGTGTTATAATACAGTCATACAATGAGGAGAAATTTGATGCTGATCACTATTGGGGCTTAAAGGATTAACCATGAGAATATGCCTACAGCTGGACACAAGCTAGCATCACATTCCAGTCAATTTATAATGAACTACTTGTACAAGTGGTTCTTTAAATAAATAGAGATCTGTCAATCAGCAAAACTAACAACTTACAATGGATTTGCACTTAGCATTGAGAACAAAATACTCAAAGTTGCAGCAGGATTTGGATTCGTTATCATGCTTGTAGCTGTAGCTCTTGTCTCTGACCAAAATGTAGCTGCCACTGTTGCCATCGCGAATTTTGTACACTTTAGATGTGATGTCCTGAACATCAACTTTCACATCACCAAGGTATGTTTCCGCTTTCTGAAAAAGAAACAAGGATCATTTTGCAGTTTTTTTACTTTAGACATTACACGCAGATAATAAATAGCGGGCTAAAGGATTACCTTCAAGGTTTCCTTCTTGACAGTAGAGCTCAAGTTTCTGTAGTCTGCAAAGAAAGCTTTGGTGTGGACACCATCAACACTCAAATTAGAGAGTTTAAGAACACGCGGTGGATCATTGTCTCTTGTGGGTATGGTTGTGATGAGAAGCAAACCAAAAAGCACCATTACAAGAGGAAGCACAAGCTGTGTAATGATCGCTTTCTTGTCGCGTTTGGAGTTTAGGAATCTCTTCATGAACATTGCTTTGTACTGCTGCCACTTCAAAGTAATGCCTGTTTGTAGTCCTAGAAAAATGACAACACAGCCATAGTTCAATAAAAATGAATTTCATACAAGCCAAGCTAGTGAACGCAGTATTCAGTATATCAAAATTCTGAGCCTAATTTGTAATCCCAGAAAACATACAGCAATGGATTGTTTAAGGTTAAACCGTTATTCAAAGGGTACTGTAGAAAAGGGTCTTGACATTTATTTCAGGCAGGTCTCTTGGGGGAATAAACAACTTAAAATTGATTTTCCTGGTAGAGAGAATGGAGAGAATTGGTGAAGGAAGTGATCTATGGAAAGAAAAACTGGGTCACTGTGCATTTAAGACAGTTTGGATCATGCACAGTTACTACAGTGCCCACCACTGTATTTGTCGACATTTCTTCCTCAGCGCATGCCTTGTTGCATGACATGGCATGACATTGCAATTTTTATAACTATTTTAAACAATTAGATATTTTATATTTTTAGAAATTGTATTTAGCAGGGCCCCTCTGGAGACCAGCCAACAAGGCAACAAGGCATGGCATGACAATGGACTGGCATCTTATCCAGGAAAAGTAGAAATAGCTTTGTACAGTGGAAACTCAATATAACGAAGTACCGAGGGACTGGCAAAATGTGTTCTTTGTAACGGGGGTTTGTTATATTGGGGTACTTTTCCATACATTGTGTAGTTCCAGAAAAAAATCCATCCCCGCCCCATGGAAGGTTATCAGAAATTCCTAGGGGAAGGGGGGTCTAAAAAGCCAAAATTTTAGAAGCAAAGTATATGAAGCTAAACTGGAATTTCTTGGGGGGAAGGGGGTGCAAAACAAAAAACTTTCCAAGGGGGAGTATGGATATTTTCTGGAACTACACATTTTACTATTACTGAGCTGAAGAATATCATTTGTTATACAGGGGACTTCATTATACAGGGGTTCCACTGTAGTATAGAAACCAGAGCTAAGTACGTGTTGTCATGGTGGGTCAGTATAAAGGCCATTATGGCACCATATCAGTCACACGGTGAAGTTTGTTATTTATCTACAATTATTACCTCCTGCCTGTGGGTCTTCAACTTCAGCAATATTAACAATCTGCTGAGCTTCTTGACCAGCAACTTCATGTTCATGAACCCTGCAAATTATGATGCAAAAATTTTCTTGTTGGTAGAGTGAGAGTTAATGAGGTTTAAATTTCATGAGACAAGATAACAGTTAACAGTTGCATACGAGAGTTGGCAGTTTATTTCATTTTGTCAATGACTTTGTAAGTCTGATAAATAGACGATACTACAGAAAGTACTGTTTACGAGCTTTTATTTGAATACATTGAAAGCATTTCTAGATGACAAGTAGAATTATTTTCTTATCAAACAGAAAACTACTTTGTTTTGTAACTATCGAAGGGAAATTGTGATATGCAATCAGCATACAATACTTCAACAGGAGGGTAACAAAACCATATTGAAAACTGACTTAATTACAAGTGAATGATAATTATTGAATTTACAGTGAGGCTGATAAAATCGTAACCACCAAAAATATTCTGGAATGTTAACGGTAATCAATAACATGTGAGATTTTGTTACAGCATGAGAACTGAGCACCACTGAACAAACTTACTGATTTGTCACAACATTCTAGGACTATTTCCAGAACTCTAAGTTTTATTAGCAGCACTGTTATAGAAAACAAAAACTTACAAATCATCCACGGTTTTTTCTGACCCTTCCCCAACCTTCATGAAGACTTCTTCCAAAGTTGTGACAGACACTCCAAAACTAGCAATGCCATATTCCTCCATCTTATCTATGGGATGAATGATATGAGGAAAAACACAAGTAAAGTAATTTTTATCTATCAACATACCTCAATTACTTATCTAATTAATTATGCAATCTGATTTTATAAAGGGTTGTATACATACTATCCCTTCAGTTTTAACTAAAGCAACACAATCATATAGTCTTTCAACAATGCGTGCATGTTTTGTGTAACTTCCACAAAAGAACACCAGTGCCAGGGGATAGATTACATACACTAAATAATACACTTTAAAGTAGTTGAAACTAAGTTTGTCACTAAAGTAATTATTTAGTCATTTATTGCTTACTTTCAATTTCTTGGAAAAGCGTCTCAAAGCAATGGGAATATTCACTGCTCAAAACAAACTCCATCTCAGCACCAACACTACTGAGCAGCTGTGCATTAGGGACATGATTCATGATCAAACTTATCACTGAATTCTGATTACAGTCCTCCTTTTTCACCAGTGTTAAGTGGTATCCAACCCCATACCTAATATGAAATAATATTCAATAAAGGCAAGTTTATAACATTTCCTGATCTTAATCATTGTTGAGTGAAACCTAAAGCCTTGTAGTCCCAAAGCATACATGTATGATGCCTTCAATCAAAAGCTATTTGGCAACTTACTTTATAGTCGTTATGTGTTCTACTTATAATCATTCATACAATAGAATCAAGTTGATAGCATGTTTCACTGAACTGACATACTGGATTAGACAATGCCAATTACAAAAAGGTGTTTCTCCCACTGGGTGACCAAACAGCTAGTTAACTCAAGTACTCAAGCTCCATAACCCTCAATTTACTCTACAGTGAAAAAAGTAAAATGTTCAAGTAACTTGAGACAAAATTGTCTCAGGTTGCAACAGTGCATTGTTCTTCTGTCAGTGGGGGCGGGGCTATAGTCTAGTAAGCTGCAAGAGGCAAGGAAACCTTTTAACCATTGGCCATATTCTATACATACATTGTATGTAAGTACTTAATACCATCACTAAATACATAATAATTATAAAATTGCAGACAGACATGCAAGTTTGCAATAATTGTTTTAGTATATACCACATCAGTGGATAGCCAGCACCAAAGAGTTCCTTTTTTTCTGAGAAATGAGAAAAAACTAGTGTGAGAAATCCAAAACGATGCTGGGAGGTGAACAGCAAATAATATCCCGAGTTTGAGTAGCCAATCAGAGCATGCGGAAAACACTATCCACTGGTTTGGTGTATACTAATGTAAGATGAGACAAGCTGTGAGTGAGTGTGTGTTTAGTGTACCTGCTTTTAAGAAACAGAGAGCTGCCACAGCATCTCAATTGTCCATCAGCCATGATAGCAATTCGGTCTCCAAGAAAATCTGCTTCATCCCTGAAAAAAAGGCATGAACATGTTTTCATTTCCAGTGATCATTTGTCATGTAACGCTTAACTCAGATAACCCAAAAATGCCAAATGAAAAATGTCAACTGTATTTTCACAACAGAAAGCTTTTTATGATCCGTATACACCAATTAAGCTTACATGAAGTGGGTGGTCAAGATAATGGTCTTTCCTGCTTTGTGTTTCAGTAGCAAGTCCCAGGTCCCTCTCCTAGCATATGGGTCCATTCCTGAGGTGGGCTCATCCAAGAACACAGTCTCTGAGCCTCCAATGAGAGCAATGGCACAACTGTAAAAGAGCAAGGGTACCTGTATCTTACATGTAATTACTAAAGAAATAGTAATTTAAAAAAAGTTCTGACCTTCCACAGTTAAAGGTCATGATCAATAGATAATAGGAGACAACATTAGATGACAACAAAAAGAGCTCTTTGGAAATAATGTATGGTTGAACAGATGATCAGATGGTTCAAACAGTTGTTGTTCCTCACCGTTCGATGGTAAGTTTACTACACAAAAGCGTTTTTATTTGGACAGGAAGGAGAATGAATTTTGTTTAACAATTTGATTATTAGTAGCTAATCTCATCCTGAAATCACTGAATGGCATTTTGGACATATTACTGGTGCAGAATGATTTGTTTAGTGAACAAGAAAGTGGAGCAGGACAGTGGAGCTGGAACCCAGGAGAAAAGAGGGCAGAAAGTGTAAAGGAGGCAGAAAAAGATGGAAGTGGGAAGCAATATACGCATCTACGGAAAAAAAAATTCACCTGAGTTTTCGTTTCATTCCACCAGAAAGCTTAGACGAAGCCCAGTTCATCTTATCAATGAGTTGGACATCATGGATCATCTGAAGAACTTCTGTCTCAGCTTGCCGACCAAATGTTCCCTAATAATTCATAAAACAATTGCAAGCTCTGTCAAGTCTCTTTCCTTTGTTTGCTCACTGATCTGAATAAGGGTATGGGGTAGATGGAGAAGACTGGGCAGAGAAAAAGAAGGTTGAAGAAGAGGGACAATAGCAGGAATATAATGGAAGGGGAGTATTGGGTGGAGAAATCTTTTCTACCTTTAAGTTGATGAAAAACTCCAAATGTTCTTTCACAGTCAGTCTGTCAAAAAGAACGTTATGTTGTGGGCATAGTCCCAAGCTCTCTCGGATGGCATCCATGTCTGTCAATATACTGTGGCCATTAATATGGGCGGAGCCAGACGTTGGAGGGAAGAGACCAGTTAGAATTGACATGGTGGTTGTTTTTCCTGCTCCATTATGGCCAAGTAAGGCTGTGATTTGTCCTTTGTACATCTGCAGTGACAGTCCATCCACAGCAACTTTAGAGCCTGCTGAACCCTGCAAAATATAACATACTCATTAGTACATCACAGTAAATTATAGTTTCAAAAGGTAACAACTTAACCCTCCCACAGAAGCAATAAAATGTGATGGCTGTTAGTAAATCAAACATACAGAAGGTAACATACCAGAACATGGATGTAATGACCTTAAAAGTACATGTAACTTGACTTATTCAACGTAAAAAAACAATGGAAAAGCACAAATACCACAAGTTGCAAAATGCATATGAGTACCCAACACATACTTTATGATATCGATGTGACCACCTCTTATGCACCATGTACAGACTAAGACTACAAGCGACTAAGACTACAAAAGACTGATTTACTCTAACAACTCTGTTGTGGTTATAGTTCCTCATTTGCTTTTCTGTTTAATTCCTCAAATAATCAGCCTGTTGTGAGGTCACGTTTTCACTTCCCAAAAAGAGGTGAGCTTCACCTCCGAACATAAATGACAGTAAAAAGCTACTACACATGAAAGTAATAAGGTTTTGATTGTTACTTTTGAAACTTTAAGGTACGCTTATTTTCTGATACAGTATCTGGTTGGATATTTTCTGGATTTCACAACAAAGTACTCATTACGAATGTACCTTGAACACTTTCCTAAGATCTTTGATGCCAACACCAACTGGCAGGTCATGTGTTTCATCTTCAATATCTGGATTTTCTGGAGTCTTTTCCACTGGATTCATCTCCTAAATGATCAAGGTTGAGCCATGCACATTCTGTTATCTAATTAAACAATGCTATGTACAATGTATTTAATTTTTACAACTAACAATGAAAAACCAACTTAGTAAGGAGTTACTAAATGTCTACAAGCAGGCAGAAAAACATTCATCATCATTATATCTAAATAAAAACTCTATACCCTGAGGTATTCCACAGCAAAAACAAAATGTTATGCAAAGACTGATGCAGCAGTCTACCTTACCTGTTCAGCTCCAACTTGTATGACATTATCACTGGAGGTTCCACACCAATAGGACTTTGTGAAGGGGAAGTAAAAGGGCCTGGGGATACCATAACTGCCAGGAAATACTGCCTCAACGTACCTGAAGCAAGAACAACAGTCAAACAAACGGACCACAAGAAAGAAGTTCAGTGAACTATGTAGATGTAGGTTTGATGGAATATTGTTATCGTCTTTAATGGGTCTGTCATGACACAGTTGTGATAAGTTATTTCTTCTTGTTTGTGAGTAAGCCCGTTAAAAACTTAGTAATGATCTTTTCCTATTACACAAATAGGCACAAATAATGTCTAGTTACACTAGCGTGCAATATAATTCACCCCAGGTTTACTGACATCATAAATAATGCCAGTAGCCCAGGCAATGCACCTTATGTTATGTTAAGGTTTTTAATGGAGTTTTTAGTGTTCCTCATGTAGGGAAAATGCAAAATGGATACATGGAAGAAATTTAACAGTGAACTTTTTCATGGTAGATAGTTACCAGTTCAATGTCTTTCTAAGAAAAAAGTTTTATTTCTTCTAAGATAACATACCAGGTGATGACACCATACACTAAGCTTTGTATGATTAGCATTCCCAGGACCCAGGAAAAGCTGAAGTCGTCATCAGGTGTTGGTGACGAGTAGACCCGGTCCCAGGTCAAGCCAACCTCAATGCTCTCAAATCTGGCAATGATGTAAGTGGCAATGCCAAGGCAAGTGTTTGGTAAAAGGCATGAAGCAGCCTTCTCTGACCTGTGATAACAATGCACCAATTATTAAACTGCCTGTAAATGGCTGGAACAAATTCCACTCACTGAATACAAAGTGGTGTACTTCCTAAATTACAATGTATTGTGTTTGAGTAAAATATATTAGCCATAATGAACATGTACTGTATGCAACCAGAAAGTCTGATGTGGACTCTCATTTCTCTTCAATACATTTCATTTTTTGCTCTCACAACAATGCAACTTAGAAATGACAAAGAGGAAAAGTACATTGTGCTGTGTATGTTTTAAGAGGAGCTTGGTGACGTTGTAAGTAAACCACATATTTGGTTTTCCACAAGCTACATGTATGAGAAGTAAAAAACATCTATTTGGGATGTCCTTAGAATTTTTAGCTGTCTGCTGTATATACATATGTGCAGCCAGCTCTTGGACAAAGTACAATTCAAGGGGCCCAACCCTATCCCCTGACTCTAACATAGCAAAACAGCATCAAACTGAGTAACCAGGTGAACAGTGTTCAACTGTTGTGTCATGCTCTCATGCACTTTGTCACAGGGGCTCAAACTCTGAGTCCCACAATAATTAGTGAGGGTAGACCTAGGCTAACTGGGAGGGAAATGGGTGAGTCTGGGTGTGGTCGAGGGTCACAAACAGATAACTGCAAGGCTTAACCCTTTAAGCCCTAAGCCCTGCTGAAAATGAAATTTCTCTTTACATGATCGATCACTACTTATTTGAACATTCAAGTGACAAGAATAAGGGAAGTGATCACTGAGGATGAGATGTCTTGATATTTAGACAAATTCTCCTCACTAGTTCCATTAGAAATGTGTGGAGATCAGTATTGAGAATACACATTTTTATATCAAGGCTTAAAGGGTTAAATGAAATGGAATGTTGAGTTCTTATGCATGGGACAAACACAATAAAGTTATGCTATGTTTGCTTCTCAGATTGTAATCTTGATGCCTTGACCATATCAAACAGTATAATTAAGCATTATGGAGTACGCTTGTAAATACCTGGACAACGCTTCATATGCTTCCTGCTGGGAAAATGTCTGATAAGGAACAAGGGAACAATACCAGGCTACTGCTCCAAACAACATGCCCACAACTGGCCTTGAGAAAAACACACTGCAAATGATATCAAAAAACTCATCAATTAATAAGAAAAATATGAAACAAAATGTTCAAACAAATGCTCTAAATAAAACCCAGTTTTAACTGTATTTTACTTTTCCTTTAGTTCTGAATTCCTAGCCTTAAATGATTTGTGTTCTTACTGTAGATAGTTTATAAGAGAATTTTTGCCCTCTCTTTTTTGGTTAACAAACTCTTGCTTTCTGCTCAAGATTTATCAATCAAATACAAATTGGATACTCATTTTTTATTATAAATTAGTATATGTAATCGCATGAGGTCGAGTAGAATTAAGGATAAATTTTCACACGTATTTTCAAAGTCGGCACAAAATTGTCACAAAATTTGTGAAAACTTTGAAAATACAAGTGAAAATTTATCCTTAATTATACGAGGGCTCAATGCGATTACTCGTTAATACAACCCAGAGGGCAAAATTTTCTGACTACTTTTCATTGCACGTCAAAACACAATCCGCCACCGGCACTCAGAATAAACAATTCTCCACACAAGCAGTTTATTAATTACTGCTACTCAGCGTCCAGAACAAAAAAAACCGGTCTTTTATGCATATGTTCATCTTTTGAGGTAATTATAATTCTAGTTCATTGACAAACTCACACTCAAAACTCAAACTAAGTAAATTTAAGCTTTAAGCTGACCTGAGTTGCAAAGCGACCTCTCGCTCGCTGAATTAACCAAGGTTTTCGTTAGTTTTAGAACAAATAACCATTTGCTGTTTCCCGTAAAACATTCAGGTTCACCTTCTGGAATTTCTCTTCGAACTATCACCCGATTTCCATACCATTTTTGCCAACCAACTCGGTTAAATTTAAACTCTGAAACTATATTCTTGTGTTGAACAACTCAAAATCCAATTCAAAATCTGCTTTTCGTTTCAAGACGCTTACAAAATGCAAGTGGCGCTCGCGCACTTAGCCAATCAGATGCAAGTATTTCTGGCGCTTGGCCAATCAGGAATTAGTAATTTTGCCCTCGTCCGAAAGAAAATTAAGAAAAAATGCCCCCTGTCTCAACCAATCAGCATGGTAAATTTATGTTCAATGTTTAAAGAGCCACTAAAAAAAGTCCAAAGTGCACTTACCCAAAATGACGTACAGTATTAATAATAAAGCCCATCTTAATTGAGGACACCAACTTTAAAAGAATTTGTTGTTTCACTAGAAATTGTGTGCATGAGATTCTTGCAATGGTAGTCAACTTTTGTTCCATTAATCCAGTTTGAGATAAAAACTAATAAAATTTCATGTGAGAAGGTAAAAAATAGTGGAATACCAGAGGCTTACAATTACTTCTTATACACTCAGGTATTGCAAGTATGTTGTATTATTGTAATATCAATAATTTTAATGACATAAAGCCACATACACAGATTCACTTAAATTGATAGGGAATTATTATGTGTAAAAGATGTGTCTGGTAGTCACCAGTATGTTTCATGAATCCACTGTACCTTATAGCAAAACAGAACATAATGCTTGCTATGATATACAGAAGCAAAAACACAAATAGGAGTGAGCCATCTGAGAACTCAAAGATCTTCATCGCCTGTTGAATAAATAGTTGATATTCATTAGCACAGGGGTTAACAAGTGTCACCCCAGACTGTTTTCCTTAAAAATTAATATAACAAACCCTTTTGGTAGGTTCTGCCAGTATTTTTATGTTCTCTCATTTATAGCACAGCCTGCTTCTAGCATCCAGCCAACAGGAGCAAAAGGCAAATCTTTGGCATATTTAAACATAGGCACGCAACCTGCACAGATTCAATGACGTTTTTTTCACAATATGGTGAAATTTATCCTGACAAGCTATGGGTCTTTACACCTCCGGGAAGTCCCACCCGAACCCCTCAACCCCTCCCCCCCCACCCCCCACACCAAAAAGATCTTGTGGTTATCCACCATAAAACCTGCTAATGATCGAGCAGCGTGACTACGTGGAGTAAAGAAACCGAAGAAAGGTCTTTGTTTCACCGTTCTTCAAAGAACACAGACAAAAACAAGTAAACTTAAACTTAAACTCACCGTCGAAAAATATTGCATACATAATTTTGGCAAAGATCCGTGGAAAGTTAACAATTTTACTTCGAAGTACATGTAAAATGCAAGTTGCAGTTGAACCTTTTAATTTCTTGCTTCTACCGGCAAATATCCAATACTTTTCAGTGCTCATAAACGGTCAACTTTCTAAAGGGTGCCGTTTTGGTGCTCTGCGTGATTTGCATGACACGCGACTCGCTTTACTTTGTTTAATTTGTAAGGTTTCAGACATTTCAGTCAACCACTTACGTTCTTAGTACATTGTATTGTCAAAACAGGAGTCTGCCATCAACTTTGCGTTTCTTGTATCCACAGAATTTTCGTTCGAAATTGGTTCGAACTAGTTTGAACTATAGTTTTGCAACTATATTTATTTCCCCTGTAGATTGAAGTTGTTTGCCTTGTAATCAAGTTGGCTATAATAATTTTCATCTTTTTGCTTCGCAAATCGACCAAAGTGTGTTTACATTTGTAAATTTCCCACGGTACAAAGTTATTTTTAGCTCACGTGTTTATTTTGGGTATCAACCTACAGCCGAATAAATTTTGTTTGCTTTGCCTTCGAACAGTACGAAAATGTTCAAATTCAGCTCGCTTCATTGTTGAAACCTGAAACTCTTTGGAGAGATTTAACCCTGAAAAAATCCCTGACCCCCCAGGTTATAACATCAGATTTTTATTATAAGTGCGTTTTAATCTCTCAATTCTGCAAACTCATTGCGATTTTGAGACGGC
>OZ034979.1:1330122-1362122 GCA_964030785.1 Siderastrea siderea | reverse complement strand
AATTCTGCATTATATTGACGGCTAGTTGGAAGAAAATGTATTCCATATTGGGTGGCGATGGAGCCCTGAGTACAGAGAATATATTTCCATCAATATAATGCAAAATTGCCGTCTCAAAACCTCAATTAGTTTTGTATCACAACTCAATCAATTTTCGGGTAAAAGAAACTCAAAACTGAGAATTAATTTTCCACCCGGATTGAAAGATAAATTCTTGTAACTTGACAAGTGTTGAAATCAAATCCTTGTTTTGCAGAAAAAATTGTCAAAATACAGACTTTCCTTGCCAATTAAATCGGTGCTTTACAGAAATAAATTCAAAGTAGCATGATCTTTATGTAGGTTTGTTAGGTTCCAGAAGTCGACAAAACAGGTAAAATAATGCAAACTCAACAACCTTTTCGTTCAAAACGTTTTCAAACTGAAGACAATTAGGTAATTAGCACCTGAACAACAACACCTGGACAAAAACAAACTGTTAAAACAAATGAAAACAGATTTTAATTCTCATCTCACTTCTGCTTTTCAATAGCAATTCAAGTAATTTACATCAGTGGCAGCTTCTTGACGAGAATCTTTGAATTTCTGTTCTGAACGGAAGGTGCCCAACAAAAATGGCGCAAAATTTTCAGCCAATCACTGGCTCGCTCTTGAGACATCAATATGCGTAGATATATTGACGTCTCAAAAACAATCAAAAGAAACTGAGAACCGTGATACTCTCTTGGAGTGGTTGATCTTATTCACGACAGGTACATCTGTTAGTGAGCTCATAATAAAAATATCTTTTTCCATGTTCACAAAATGGAGTTATAACATTTCCAGCCGTGGTCCAGACTGTGACTTTACAAACCTGGGCATCCCATAATACTGGATTGATTCTATTATTGTGATAATGCTGCATTGTAACTTCAAAAGAATAAAATAAATTTCAGTGAGTACTATGGGTTGCCCAGGAGTGAAAAATCAATTTGGCTGCTGTACTCATTCAGTAAAAAGGTCTATTTTACAGTGTCTAACGTAACTTAAGGAAACCAGCATAGCAAATAACATGCATATGCATATAAATTAAAACTACAAAACAAAATATTCGTTGTCTTACTTTCAAAAGAATTGTAGCCATAATGATGGAGATAAGAAGGAACAACAAGTTTTTGGTGAACCATGCACTCCAGTGAATCCAGTTTGCCAGTCCCATCATTTTCATTGATTCCTTCAAACGGTTTTGTTTCTCATGAACCAGCTCCTGTGAGAAGAGATTTAAATTTACGTGAGCACTGAGCAACCACTGGTTTATTTCCTATTAAGCATATTTAGTCCAAAAGCCTTAGAGTGTTCTGTCAACAGACAGTCTTTGGAGAAATTTATAAAACTTTTATTTAGATTTTTAAAATTTCGTAATTGTACATGTCTTTAGGACAGTCAGTTTTCACTTTCTGTCAAAATAACGATACTCCCTATGATCTGTTTCACATACCAAGTACACAAGATCCCAATTCCCTGTTAATTGTCCTTTCATCACAATGAAGCCATGATGCATGAGTCAACAAAAACCCCGACCCCCCCCCCCCCCACCCCGGACAAGGTGGGGATTAGAGGGGAATAGTAGGGGATTGGATACAAAATCATGCCCAAGAAGGTGAAGCATTGGAGGTGTTTAGTAAATTTAGCTGCGCCCTGGGTGTGGGGCATAGGTAGAAATTTGGAACTGCACTGTGAAATTGTTATTGTTCTTGCTGGGAGCTGTTCTAAAGCAAAACAAGCACAAAACCATCATGTATTTAACTCAGTCTTTTGCACATCGATGGCGAGTGTTTCACAGCAAGTACTTGACCTGGTGACCACACAATCTCCAGATTTTATTACCAAGTTAGACAAGATAGCGGGTGTTTTTAATACAACTTTGTTGTCATTTACGTTCATCTCTTTTGTCTTTTACGTGGCACAAAAAGCCTCCAAAAGTATCCTAAAAGTCACAAGGTTTGTTAAAATTTAAACATTTCGACAGCTAAGCTACGAATTTCGGACCTGTTTTACCTAACAAATGTTTCCATAACCTCTCACTCGTTCAGTGAGATAAATACAAGGCTTAATTTTGTTCCTTAGACTTGTTTTACAATAATGGGCTTAAAGCTTGCAGCAAATACTCAACAGTTGCTTAGCTACTAAAACTATTAAGATCCTTCACAGTCCTTAGCTCTACTGCCAGGGTATTGGTGATATGGGTGAAGAAAGACATTGGTAAGGAACCTGGGTGTGTCATGGGCTGGGTATGTCATTGAATCTCACTTGCCCAGGTGCCTGGTGGCTAGTGACTGAACTCAACAGATATCGACCCCTGGGGGTGTGGGGCTATTAGGTAATGTTTTGACTCAAGGAGGCATCCCCAGGGGTGGGGGTATTATTCGAGATAAATCCCCACCTTGTCCCAGGGTGGGTCAGGGTTTTCTTCGACTCATGCATAAAAATGTTTTCTTGTTGACTTGCTGCTAATCCACAAATATCTTAGTACATCGTTGAAATTTTGACTTCTTCATTGTACAGAACTACACAATTTGATTGTATTAATATTAATTTCACCCCTGTAACATTTATTTAGTTCACTAAATAGTGAACCTTCCACTGTATGTAATATTCCAAAGAATGAGTAAACTGTATGTCATTCCTCTAATCAGTAAGGGTTTTTTAAAACAATTGACAATGAAAACTAACGGTAAAAATTCACGACGTTTCGACCGCTCTTCGGTCATTATCAAGCAAAATGTTGAGAATAAGAATTTGCATAGATATATAAAGTAACAAAGGGGCAAAAATATGTAAGGAAAATGTATGAAGTAAAAATATGTAAAAGTAGCTAAAAGTATGTGTAAAAAGAATTTGTTCAATTGCTCAACAAATCTACCCACGTTGAGACAAAGGTATATGTGAAGCCCACAAACTCCGGTCTAATGCTACACTACAACAGTCATGTTGAAGGTCGGTATAAACGCAGCCTACTGAACACTAAGCTGGTTCGTGCGTTTCAACTTTCTTCTAACTGGGCCTACTTCTCTGAAGAATGCGATCGTCTCAAGTTGTTGTTCTCCCATCTTAAATACCCAGATAAGCTAATAAATTCCACCATTACACGCTTTATTGCCATCAAAGTCACTGAACAACCCGTTCCTTCACCAACGGAGAACAATAGTCCAGAGCCCGTTCGTGTTGTTCTACCGTTCAAAGACCAAGCCTCAGCTGATATTCTTTGCACCCAACTGAAAGACCTTAGCCAGAAAATTAACACCACCATCCAACACGTTTTCGTCAGCCACAAAATTGAGCAAGACCTGAAATTACGTGAAGTCAAGCCGCCTGTCGTAAACCAACAGTGCCTAGTTTACCTTTTTAAATGTGACCTGTGCGATGCACGTTATGTTGGTTTTACGTGCCAGCACTTGCATCAACGCATTGAGGAGCACAAGAACGTGTCGTCGTCTATTGGCAAGCATTTTCGCTCAGAACATTCTCTGGCCCCTAAGGATCTTAACAGGAATTTTAAAATTCTAAAGAAATGTAAAAACAAGTTTGACTGCCTCATTTACGAAATGTTTTTTTTATCCATGAACTGAGACCAAGTCTCAATGTACAGACCGACTCAATTCATGCGAAGGTCTTTAAACAATTAGTTTTTAAATAATTAGTCTTTATATAGTTAGTTTTTGCATGCTTTTATTGTTTTAACAAATTCTTTTTACACATACTTTTAGCTACTTTTACATATTTTTACTTCATACATTTTCCTTACATATTTTTGCCCCTTTGTCACTTTATATATCTATGCAAATTCTTATTCTCAACATTTCGCTTGATAATGACCGAAGAGCGGTCGAAACGTCGTGAATTTTTACCGTTAGTTTTCATTGTCATTCCTCTAATCCCAAGATTAATATAGTATGCATTCAGCATCAAATACATACAGCTGTACAGCCCTTCCACCCCAAACCACTTTCACCACTCTCTCTACAAAATGGCCAGAAAACTTCAGCCATTGAAGAGAGGGTTAACTGATGAAATTGTTGTAAACTGAATGAATTTTGTAAGTGTGGAAAAATGCGATGAACATTATTAATTTTATTAATTGTTAATAATAATGTCATTATTTTCCCCCGATCGTGCAAATTTGTTATTTGCAAAACACACTGACCTTAATAACCATAACAGCAGAGTACATGAATGCCAGCGTCATAAGAAGAGGAAGCAGCCCCTGTACTGTTTGTATGAAGAAATTCTGCGTGTACTTAGGATAGGGAAATTGCTGAAAAAAAGTTTAAGCATACATGACTGTGTAAAATGAGGTTTGATTCAATAGGCGTAAGTCAATAAACCTTTCAAACAAACAGCTGTAGGTACTTAACAAAATTGTGCCAATCTTTCACTGTCATTAATACACATTAATTTATACAATTAAATAAAGGATTAAGGTTAACATGTATGAAAACTGTGAATCTTTAAACATTCAACTCTTTATACTCTACTGTCTTCAAACTGGTGGTACATTTATTTTATTCATACATCTAAACTGAACAAAAATGCAAGTCTGCAAAGTCAAAACCAAATCCAATTAAGTAACTTATCCTTGACTTCCTTTAAGAGTGTAGATTAACTTATCACTGATTGGACAACTGACTTTATCTTAGTTACACCTGTTGCCAATTAACATTATTACAGATCTACAATACCTGTAAGTTGAGTGGAATTGGTTGCATTACATTTGAATGCTCTGCAATGATTGCCATATCAACTGCATACTGTAACAGCACAAACCGTGACTTATAGCCTTCACAACAACCACTAAAACAAACAATAATGATAAACAATTAAAACTGAGTGGTATAAAGATGGTGGTATAAGTGGGACCTGCTATCAGGCACCTTTTCTTGTTGAAGAGATAGGAAGAAAAAACAGATCTGACAAAAACTTGTATCAGGTGCTCCTCCCCAAATGACAGGAGGTGGGAGGGGGAGAACCTTACCCTACATTTAGGTCCAAAGGTTCTCACATTTATTTCTAAGTGTAAAGAGAATACTTTTTAAATTAAACATTGCATACAGAAGTAGACAAAAAAGAATGAGGGTTAAGGAACATGCAGCAACAGAATTTACTACCAACCCTTCGTCTTTTCTTGGACCAACTGCCTGGAAGTTCGGGTAGGTATTTTCCGTCCTCCAGCGCTTTTGACTGCCACCCACTTCATGAGGCAATCGCAGGCTGTACTTGACTTGCTTAGGAAGCACTGTAGCATCTTTACTGATGGCAAAGTCAAGAGCTATGAAAGAAAATGAAAAATTAAAGAAAAGTGGAAAAATGTATTCACTCACCAATTCACTCACCCCTTTCCTAAGAATGCTCAAAGTGAAAATTAAAGAAAAACCAAGGAAAAAACAAGGAATAATGCTTGAGTGGTGACACTTTAGGATTTTATCCAGGCATAGATTGAAAAGTTACCAAGCAAAAAACTAAACATGATAAAAGTCTGTCTTGGGATTGAAATGATTTACAGTTTCATTATTAAACAGAATAACCACACTTTACATTTACCTCCAAAGTATTCCTCGTGCTCTGATGCTTCTTTGGCCATTTCATCACCGGATGACCAACTTGTGTTATGAATAATGCTTCTTGGAGCCAACTTCACACCAGTTATACCTGCAACCCTGGTCATGAGCTTTGTCGCTGAAAAAGTCAATGTATTACTTGAATTAAGACAGATCAAACTACCTGGGTCCAGTTTTAATATTTTTTTACTAATTTTGTATTCTGAAAACAAAACAGTAATGTTGACTTATTACTCCACAGCAGCTAGAGTCTCCCACCAGGTCATGCTGTAGAAATAGGGTTGAAGTAAGACAGCGTTCAGTGCACCGTTACTGAATTAACAACTTGCAACTTGCGGAGCAATTTACCTTGTGCAAATGTCCAAATCTGGTATGTAATAATACGTAAGTCATTTCCAAATTTGTTAAGTCAACTTTTCTAAGGCAATGTGTGGTTCCAGAAAATATCCATACCCCACCCACAGAAGGGATTTTTCATATGACCCCCCCTCCCCTCTAGATTTTCCAAAAACGGCCCACAAACTATACCCCTTCCCCCCTCCGGAAATTCCAATTTTTTCCTACACCCCCTGGAAATATTTCTATTTATTGTTTGAAGGGAAAAATTAGCTAAACTATAGTTTAAGAATCCAAATTTTGATGGTTACTTGCGTTTTCTGGTTAATTGGCGTATATGAGCAGAAGTTACGTCGCATGTCAAATGCTATTGTGCATGCATATCGTCATAAATTTTATTTACGACCAATTCTGCTTCATTATCTTGAGGAAACAGCAACACTTCAATTTATAATTCGAGTAGTTGACAAAATACAAGTTCTCTTGAGAAATAAACTATGATTGCCAGAAAAGGATAAAAATAAAGTTTCCGCCTCTTCCGGTTTCCATCGTGCAGCATAATTCAATCTTCTCCACGACAATTAGCGTCCCGTTGTCTTGTTGACTGGCAGTGAAAGCACAGGCTTACCATCCTCCATCCGTGTGGTGGGCTGTGCATTTATAATGGTTGTGTCGGTTTATCAAATGAGCAAAACTAAAGCCGAAATTTAGGAGTTTTTAAACTGAGGAAAATGAAATAAAAACTCATAAAATTGCTGCCATGGTGTTTTGATTTGTGTTTCTGTGTTTATTTTGGCAATTTGGGGCTTGCAAAGGCGATTTTTTCAAAATAACGGTCGGACTCGCTCGACCTTTTTCAGACCGGCGAACAACAACGAAGAAATGTGACGTAAATGTCTGCGCTGCTACTAGCAGAGATGGATACTGAGTTCGAAATCAAATGACAAACGTATCTGCTTATAAAATATGTGTGACAGAGATTCTTGGTGTAATTTACGGGATTTACTCGTCTTCCACAGCCTGAGCTGTTCGCTAATCAGCCGCTGTTTGGTAAAATGACCGGACTCTCGCAGCACCAGAAATCGAGCCTGACCACCTTGAAAATATTACTTTTGTGCAGTTAACAAGATCAATGTTTGCGTCCGCGGATTGGTAAGCAAAATGCAAACAAAGAAAATTTAACGGTCTGGAAAAAATAATATAAATTGACACAACAACCCCCCCTCCCCCCGTCTCTCGATTTTCCTGGGCCTTTGAACCCCCCACCCCCCTGGAAATTCCAATCCCTTCCGTGGGGAGGGTATGGATATTTTCTGGAACCACACAATGCCTTTCAAGATCAGTTTTTGCAAAAACATGAGTCACACCTTAATAAAGCAAATTACTTTTCAAATGACTTTGCACCAGGTCTTGCGGTGTTGTAGATGTTAAAAAGTAACTTGGAAATAGCCAGCAGGCATATTTCAATAAAACACAAGAGAATGTGTTTCATCAGGATATCCAATCCCAAGAAGAGAGTTGAGAAACAAATTATGTATAGTAGAGGTTTTTGTGAGCAACATTTGAGGTGTTGGATATTTTGACAAAACACTTTCTGGAGTGTTTGACATGTTCTCAAACATTAGTCACTAAATGAAGAAAAAAAGAGAGACAAAATCTAGCCTAAATAATAATAATAATAACAATAATAATAATAATAATTATTATTATTATTATTAACTTTTTTTGTTAGAAGTAATGTTCAAGCAGACAAGCTGTTCATGCAAGTAGGTGAGAATTGTGCAAAGAAGCAAGGACTGGAGCTTTTCCCCCTCTTTCCAGTCTGGATGATTAGCTTGCCCCATCTACTGTCACATTTAACCTGTCCAGTATTATTATTGTTTATGCTAGCTCATACCTAGAGGTGACGTAGGGTAATACGCAACATACGTCTTATTTCCGGCAGCCTTCATTGCCTCTGCTGTTTCTGCTGCAGTCAAATTTTCCCTGCTGATATTTGAAGTTAGCAACTTTGCCTTCAGTTCCCTTTTGGCATCTTCTGTAAGTAAACTCTCTAACAAATTCTTTTTGATTTCTCCTGAAGATAATGGTTCAAAAGTGCCTGAAAATCAAAAGCAAATGAAAATAAATGTACCTGTTGATAATTATAGTCAACAGCAAAAGCAACAAAAGCAAGAACATTAACTAGGCCCGGTGCAAACCTTGGACTTCATCCGTGCCGAATCAGGTCGGTTGAAGTACGATGTTAGAGCCGGGCCTTTCTTTAAAACACACTATGTCATTTTTTGTAGAATTAAACATGGAAGACATGGTGGTAAGGAAATGTCCAGCTAAATGCAGGAATCCCGCCATCTTGAACAGCGAGATGTCACTGGGCCAGGGTCGAAGGCCAGGAAACTCAACAAGACAAAACAACATGATGGCGGACAACGTGTAAGTAAAAGCCTTTTTACCAGCAGATATAAAAAGCCAATCTTTCCAGGTCATCTCTGCGTAAAGGGTGTGAACAGCGCAAAGGATGCAGTTATAAATTTCAAACACTCTGCTCCGTGAGAAACATGCTAAGTGATGAAAACTTGGGAGTGACACAACGGAAACACCGAGGGACAGCCGGACAGCCGGACAGCCGATGTTAATGAGGACTCATTAATGGCAGAGGAAGATGTATGTAAAACAGGTCAAAACTCACCTTTTGGCAACGATTGGTATTAAGAGGAGACTTTATTGGTTTGAAAGGTAAACGTGAACTCAGTTTATAGCTTTTTGCGTAATGGACAAATTATGGCCTTTTCCATTACACAAAAAACCTGTATAATCTGACAATGTATGTCAAATGTTAATTGTACTGTGTCATGTCACCATTCAATTAAAATTGTTGAACAGGATTTTCCAGCTGTGGTGCTGTTCATGTTTCATTTTTTACCAAAATTGTTGTTTGAAACTCTAAAGTCATAAACTGGAAAGACCTTTAACATTAGCAGTTCTTACCCTAATGTCCCTTTTTTGCACCCAAACTCAACCTGAGATCCCCCCCCCCCCCCAAAAAAAAACGGGAAAAAATTTTCTTATTTTCAGTTTAGCTTAGTTAGCCTGAATTTCTAAACAAACACTCCAGTATACAAATTGCATTTTAAACAATTGGTGAAAAATGGAAGATTCTTAAACCTATCAGTGCAAGTATAAAAGGTATAACTCCCACAATAATCTCTAACTGCATGGCTGAAAACATTTCAAGAAATCATTTCAGTCCTCGAAATGTTTAATGTCAAGCAACTGCCTGCAATATGTTAGTTTATGAACTGCCAAAGACTGAACCATTTTCTAAGGCAGATATGACATGCAAATGACACAAACTTTGAAAATTTCACCTGTCATTTATAATTTGTGATTAAGCTGTTCACTTTCACCTGCCTTCAGTAAAAAATATTTACATAAGCTTGCTTTCATCTGAGGTCTGCCAGTTCAGTCTTAAGCTTCCCTGCCCTTTTTCATGCTCACAGTGTTTAATATGAAAAAAATCTAGTGAAACCTGCTGGCACCGACATATCTTTGGGTAAAATTGTCACAATAATTATTTTATTTGCCCCAGCAAAAACTGAGAAAAGTACAAATCTAAATTATTCCAACAAAAGGAGTTACTGGGCTGTGCTGTGTAACGGGTTACAGCAAACAAGCAAGTACTACAGTACTTTTGCATTTTTGGAATAATGAGAATGAAACTCTCAAAAAAGGGCACTCAGGCAAGTTAATTATTAATTCAAATCATACATATACATACTGAAACAGAAGTCTTCTGTCTCTATGAATTTCCTGTAAAATTAAAACAACAAAATAATGTTAAAATACTGTATGTACGGGGTGGTGAGGATGGACTGCAAGCAGCCCTTGATTTTATTTAAGGATAGTGGAGGGGCCCAAAAAGAATTGGGAATGTGGAGTGATCCACACACAGAGAAGGGGCTGTAAGCCATGAGCAATGAGAGTGCAAGCCTGAGGAAGTATTTAATGACTGCCGTGCTATCATAGTCAAATCGAGATTGCAGAGTGTGTAAACATTTTGGAATGGTTTGCACCCTTGTTCATTGTGGCTTGTATCTTCTTCACCCAAATCATGCTCTTTGTATTCCCACTTTTTGCAGGCTCTGCTATTCTTGAAGAAAAATAGTAAGTGCTTGCAGTCTAGGGTGAGGGTGTCTGAGTCCCTTGTGACTTACATGCATGCCAATTTGCTGATATTGCTGATGAATAGCTGCTTGAACCAAAGAACACAGTCTTTGTCAAGCTGTTTTCAGCTGTTTCTTTTGTTGAGCCCTACTGGTACCTATTTTGCACTGCAAATTTTTCTCCTAACCCTAACCCAAATGTCTGGTGCAGTCTAACCTGCCATAACCCTGTAAGCAGAGGTTTCCTGGTTGCCCTATGTTTTGGTGGGTGAATTAGTAACCTCTGCGCAAAACTGTCCAATTTCCTGTTGTGCATGCACAACATTCGTCACTCACATCGTGACTTCCTGTCTTCAATGTTTTGCATGCAGGCTGATACGTCAGCTTCACCAAAACTTGTCAACTTCATGAAAACATTACTTGCAAAGGGTCTATTTAAGCATCACTTTGAATTCTGAATAAATCTCTGTATGGAATAAAAGTTTTCAAATGTTGCCTTGTCTTTCCACTGATTCTCTGAGCTGGGAGAAGTTTTGGGAAAAAGAAATGTGCAAATCTGTCACATATAACAAATTTGAAAGCGTATCACACCGCACACACTTTTGATGATATTCACAGCATGCGTAAACATTAAACTGGTTGAGAGCCAGTTAGCAAACCAGTATTTTTAATATATTCATCCAAAATCCTGGACAGTGGAAGATCAAAGAATTGGATGGTTGTGCGCAGAGGTTACTTATCTGCCTGCCGGAACATTTATAGGGCGGCCAAGAAACCTCTGCTTGCAGGATGACCTGCCATATGTGGACACTCTTGGGAGCATATTGCTGTGGAGTCTCTACATACGGGAGGTGTGTGCTTGCAGAAAGTTTGCGATATCAGAGGTTTGACAATGGAGGGAATATTACATTACTGAGAGAATCCGAAATCTCACTAGAATTAGTCCACAGGATTAAAGATTCCAGGCAAGCAGAATGCGGTAAAATTTACATACGAAATGCACTAATGGCTGCACACATCTGGAGACCAAATATTGACATCAATTATCTCATGTGTGACGAAGTTTGCTTCCAAGAAAGGCCAGACAAACAAATTTCACACACAACACAATTTCTCTTTCATTCAGTCAACCCATTGAACCATATGGGAACAGTGACATTACTTGAACCATATGGGGCTTAAAATGCAAGATGTCATTCTGTGATACTCTTCAGCAAAGAAAGTGAAAAGTGGCGTTGCAACTAACTCAAGCATGAAATATCCATGTAGTATGGCACACACAAACGGAATTTTATATTGGCCGATTGTTTACAATATTACTAATAACATCCAAGTTCAATTGTTCATCTTAACTTATCTGAACTTAAGAGAGCATAAATGAACACGTCATATCGGACGATTCCCGCACCGTCCGCCTACAGCTTGGCTCCTAGCCTTTTGAGAAAATGAGGAAATTTAAGAAGTTTCACCAGTAGAGCAACTTCGGAGTCTCCACATTATACTTCACAAATGCTGCCTCGCAGCTTTAATGAATCTACAGCATGAACGTGCAATATTAACCAATAGTTCTTTTCCTTCCTTTATCGACAGTTTTATTTTTTAAAGTAAACGAACTTAAGCGCAGTAAAGTAGCACTGTTTACATTCAGAATGAACAATTTTGTCTTTTCTGAATTCTAATTGACGCTAAACATATTACGTAATATGTAATAAAAATGTCTATCTAAAAGCGATGTTACTCACTTCGGTAGAATCAAGACAGACAGCAGAAGAACTGGCAGTAAAAGCTCGAAAACCGTTCCAATCGGTCGACGGATCTTTGAACGACAAAAAAGGGAAATCATATTAGGGCAGCATTGAGGCATCATTGCACAAAAACAAAATTTTGATCAAAAATTGGGGTTATGTCCTCTTGAATTTAAGTTAACCTGTACTAACCTGTAAGATAAAGTTTTTCCATAGCAACAAACGAAATTGTCGAAAGCGATTAGCCATAGCCGCGAAAAGGAATAAACTGTATCACAAGATCGACTATGTCATCCTGTTAAGTAAAGCGAAACATTAGGCCGTCGTTCAATCGCTCCTGAAGCTTTTATATGCATATAAAAATTCATTACAATTCAAAATGGCGTCCGTTATATTGCACCTGTTCATTCAAGCGTGGGCTGTCATATCACGCGCATATTAATTCGTCACAGCATGAGTTTTCTAAATTCGAGTACTTTAAAAATTTACTTGGCAAAATTCTTTCGGTTTATTTGAGCTGAACGTACTGCTGAGGTGATACATTCGTGTAATCAGGTGTAATATTCTGATTCACTTGTGAATATATTCTCTTTCTAGCAGCTGGTGAATTGCTTGTTGTGGTTACACGTCACAACACTATTGTTTAGATTATAGCGGTTGCTATGGTCTGATGTCCGGTCTATTTCATACATCATTGTCTATTTTTGCCTTGGCGTAAGGATATAATTTTGATCCTGTTCTGAAATAATGCCTGTTTTACTATAATGATATTGTTCCACGCGTTTGACACGGCGATCGAAAAAAAACGTGAGCGTCATTTTGACTAACGTTCATAAGTAGTCTGCGAGCACGCTCTCTCCAGCTTACTCGCAATCCGGCCTTACCCTTCTTGCCTTTTAATTATCTTTGCAGCCTCTCTTTCTTTTCTCTCGTAACTCTAAATACAGCGCACGGAACTCAACTCGTATTACAACGATCAGTCGATGGGAAATTGAGTAATTCTCGCCAAATTAAATTTTAAAGAAAAAAGATCGCGTTTAGTAGTATAAAATTACCAGGAAGGAAAGTCAATAATACTCCCACAGAGAGGCAATAAAAACATCGTATTAGTAGGGGGGTCGGATCAACGGGTTTTAAGTTGAAAAAAAAGGAAAGGAATACCACTTGAGCCCGTTTTTTGGGCCAGAAATTGATAGGAGTAATCCACTGATACCATGTTTTCAAGAGTTCTTTCCGCAAGTTAAGTGAATGTTTTTTCATGCTCCTTACGCTATATTTGTACACTTTTAGCTTTCAGTTGGATAATGTTTCCTTTCCCTTTTCTTGCATGTGTCGTCAACACGAGAGAGACTCTCTTCTTCATCCCACTGTAATGACGCATTCGTCAACGAGTACAATATTCCATCTGACGGCTTTTTTATATCTAATTTTTGCAGACGTTCTACTATCTTTCTTATTAAAAAGTAACAAAATGATCAATACAAAGGCTAGTTTGGCAAAGAACTAAGCAAATTTAGTCCGCTGAAATCCCGGCAAACACGGAAAATTTGCTGGCTCTAAATAATCAGTAAAACACCTGACGAAATCGAGAAAGAAAAATTGGCCAGTAAGGCTTAAAAATAGCTGTATTTGCATAAGAAGTACGCTCTCTTTATTTCCTAAAAATCATTTTTTAAAAAATATTTCCTGCTTCACCACTTCTTGTTTGAACAAAATCGAAATTGCCTATTGATAGTGTTTTTAACAGTTCTTTTAATTGTAACAATGCCTTTGTACCCCCTATCTGGTAGTCAAAAGAACCCTTACAGCCATTTGGTTAAAACTGATGCAAAAATTAAAAATCGGTTTCAGTAAGCGATTGGTGCAGTGACCATGTGGAAACAGGGGTTTACATCTCTTTATAATTTCCCATTTTCAATTAAAGGTAACATTTGATAATGACGACAGTTTATCATTCGGTTGTTGTAAATTATGTGTCATTATAAACTAATAAATCAAACCGGTGACTTGCATGAGAGCATCATGTGATGAAATCACCTCATTTCTTTTTCCGGTTCACACCAACTGAAGTCATGTGATAAATAGCGTAAAGAACCAACAAAGAAATTTGTGTTTTCCGTTTAAGGAGTGTTACCAACGTGCGACCCAGCGAGCCATGCGCAGTGTGAGCCATGCGAGCCATGCGAGTCAAGCGAGTCACAATGCGAGCCATGCGAGTCGTGCAGTGCGAGCCATGCAAGTCACAGTACATTTTCGTTTTCTTCTCGAATAAATAAAACCAAGAAAATTAGAAGTTGGGGATGCCGCCATTTTAAATACGACCTGGATTGAAGAAGCTTTCGGAAGGCTGAGGACCCAGTCGGAAGCTACAAATTTCCGGACTGTAAAAGTCGTGGTTTCTCTGTTCCAGACCTCGCACTAGCTGACCACGTAGAATTAAAAAATGAAATGAACACTCTTTTTCTGTCCAGGAATGCGGACTGCATGGAAAAATTACCCAGGAATTCTGCTATTTGCCCTTAGAAGGTCGGAATGACATTATTAATAGAAACGCCTTTGGCTTGAAAAAGTAAATATTCTATTCATAAATATTCCAAAAATAATAATAATAATAATAATAAATATCCCAAAGAGGCTTTTGCTTGGTTGGTTTGTTTGTTTTCTACTCATTATGTACTAGACTAAGTCGAGTCGTTGTCTAAAAATGAGAAACTTTATTCTCGGAGTGAGACAACTGACAGCTGCCAGCCGAAACGAAAACCGTAATTTTTGAACTTTGTAGACTCTTAGCAGGTAGCACATTTAGCATTTATCCATTTTATTTTACATTTTATTCTACTTATATCTATATTTTTATGTTCGCATGGCTCGCACTGTGACTCGCATGGCTCGCATGGCTCACACTGTGACTCGCATGGCTCGCTAGCTCGCATTTTTGGCACAGCCCCGTTTAAGGCCCCCGCAAGGTTGCAAGCAGTTTCTTGAACGGTTTACTTGCATAATTTACGCCTGATTTCCGCTTGCGCATGAGGACTGAGGACCCTACGCGAATACAATATTTGTTATGGAAGCAAAATATTTCTGAAAAACTCTGAGACGTGATCTGCTTCTAGGAAGCAAAGTTTGATTCCTCGATAACTTAGCCCATGCTGGTCTCCATAATTCTGTTAAATATGAACACCACTGATCGGAACGATCGATGAAAAGTGCTGTCTCATGATTTTCTGCGTGGCTTCGTACCTAGATCGTGTTCCGCGTATTGGCTTAACAAGTAGAATTGCAGCAAGTCTAAAACTTGCTCAAATATCAGATGGAAACTTAGCACTGTATTCCCAGCGATGGTGTCAAAAAATTTATCTCATTCCATAAAGAAACGATTCTTGACACAATTTTAAGTCGCCAATCTTGAGATACCAGAGAGAAATGATGTTTTTTATCAACTTCGAGGGATGTAGCTGAATTGAAAGGCGCAGTGTATGTACCGGTCAAATTGAAGCTACTAACCCGGGCATTTGACTGTGCATCGTGACGTTGCCTTGGAAGGGTGGCGAATTTGAACCGGATTTATCTCTTGTTCTAGTGTACTGTAGTGTAATAAGCCCGTGAGTTTTTCCGGTTTTGCAGGGTTTGACGGATTTACAAGATAGAATTTTACCTTCATTGAATAACTCTTTCAAAAGGGTCTTTAAAAGAAGTTTGAAGGTGTCATTACGGCATATCTCACTGAAAAGCCTGAACAGTGTTTTATTGAAGACCAAATTTGTCTTTCAGGAGAGGTATTTCAGTACTATTTGGTGGGGTTTTTGAACACCTTTTTTGCCCCGAGGGGAGGGAATTTGAATAAGCCAATCTTGAAAAGTTCAAATGCCCGGGGGAGGGGGGTTGCCCGGGGGGATGTTGAAGCTTCGATCGAGTTGACTGATACATTACTATACGTTTTTCTTAAAGCCCTGTTAGAGGCAACTGCACGCGAGGATGCCAGTAATCTTTCCTTGTGTTGCTCACGAAGGACACATTGGATTTTCATGTTATCACTGTCTATATGCCGCACGCTGCACGTTTTCCAGGTTCGCAAGGCAGCCACGGAGTTGCATCCTCTGTTTTAGTGTGATGAACTCCCTTCGGGTTACTCAGTAAGTTTCATACGGGGGAGGGGAGAGAGGCCTGGTGTTTCAATCACTTACTCTTTCAGAAAATGGTACCGACTGCACCACTTTCCCTATGGGGAATAGCCCAGGGGGTGGACTCGGTAACATGTCTGTGTTCTTAACCTTTTTAAAAGCGATGTATTTTTGGCTTTAAACTGATCTGACAGGAAATAAAAGCAAAACAAAAACAAACAAATATAAACCTGATGTCGATCTTTCCTATTTGGGATTGCTGTGTTTGAGTCACACTTTTTAAACACCTTCTTCGATAAAATTCTCCTGCGCTCTCAAGTGTCAATTAACAACTGAGGGAAACGCACAGAGTAAAAATTAGCGATGGTAGTTTCGAATGACGTTTCGATTAATCATTCGTCATTGGAAACTACTATCGCTAATTTTTATTCCTAATTGTTTATCCAAATAAAACCTCCGTTTTAAACACACAGAGCAAGAAAATATTTTTGTGCTGGACAAAGCCTTAAGCATCGCAATGGAAAGGTAAGTTTGTTATATTAGAAAAGCCATGGATAATCAAGGAGGCCCCGGCAACCCACGTGGGATGCCATTCCTTATTTGGAAGAAGAAATTAAAACAGCTTAGAGGAAATTGCACCTTGATCAGGTGACACAAAACCAAACTCCGCTGTTTATTTTTTTCACTTTACTTATTATTTACTCCATTTCCATGACGGCTATATGTAAAATTAGACAAATTAAACTTGTACTGTAAGTTATAGAAAAGTACTGTATTCTTTAAAGCGTTTTTTGTCGCAAATCAGATTCAGAGCAGGTGACCAATCAGGAAAGCGGAAAAGGTCACGTGGTAGATATGTCTGCCACAGCGCGTTGTGGCCGCTTTGTGGCAGGAAAAAATTAAGTTTGTTGTCATACAAGAAAACATGGCGACAAAATTTCGCTGTTTTTTCTGTTAGTTTAAAATATTTTATGGCACAACGTGGAACAGAACAATTTTACCAGCCACCAGTGGTAACGTTTTCAAAGGATATTCTAACACGCTGTGTTCGGTAAGTATAAAACTTAGTAACAATTTGTTGCAGTTAAATTCTACGTACAACGTTTGTCTCGCGCCGACATATTGAACAAAGTTCGCTTTCGTTCTTTGCAAAGGGGGGGGGGGGGGGGGGAGAAAGCAGCATTTTCAAACCCGAAATATTTTTATCATGTTTCTTTATTGACGAATTTTATGGCCTGTTTCATTTACAGAATCAAACGGAGTGCTTTACAAGTTGTTGGACTTAAAAGGTCAAAGCCGTTTTACTCGCAAGCACGTGCCAGCCAAAGACTATTCAAACAAAGATTATTATTCAAAGAAAGATTATTATTCTGGTCAAACCAAGGTAAGCTTTTTCTTAATAAGCGATATATCCTGTTTATGCTATGTTTAAATGGTTGAAACGTGTAAATTTGCTCAGAAAAGAGTTTATGTAAATGACCATTCGTACGGGACGGGCTTAAGCCGACTGCCTTACTTGTTATTAATACGTATACTGGATCCTTTTACGTATGAATCGTAGCGTAAAATACACCACCTTCTTTATCTAATGAGCAGTAAATTTTGCATTGTGAAATATCTACTTGGCAAACGATTACACTCATAAAATGTTAGGCACAAAGTCGATGTTGGTCTCCTGTGATCAAATTTAATTTCTTAAAGAGAAAAGTAACCGTACAGTTTGCGGAGAAAATTAGTCATTAAAATGACTGCCAAAGATTTCCAGGAATAATCTGCTCTATTTTACAATTTTTTATGAAAAAATTTGTTGCTTTGCTTTGACACGATTTTAAAGATGCTAGCTCTGTAGTTACAATCAGCAAGACTGGCTGCCCAGTGTCTCCAGATTCCAATTTATATATTTTTAGATCGAAATAACTTTTTGTTTCATGATTTTATTTGCTGCTTTTTCATAATATCACGGAGCTTAAACAAACGCGACGGCGACTGCTAACGAGAACGCCACAAAACAAAAGCTCTGATTGGCAAAACAATGACTCTGCACGTGCGTTTTACTTTTCGGTACATTTCTTTGCCGTTGTGTGCACAACTACAACCTGAAAGTTTTATGTAGAACATGAACACCTGACGTTGAATTTTCGTTTTTCTCCCTGAGCTGCAACGCCGTCTTTACAAATTCAGTTCCTGCCTAGTTCGGCTACATTAAACAGATTAAATGAGTCCGAATAATCGCGAAGATGTTTGAAAGATTGTGAAGTCATTTTTAAAGTGACGTTTAATTTTCCTTCCTGTCGCCGGGGTCGTGGTTGCTTAAGCTCCCTATTATTTGTAAGGCACCGTCTTATAGATTTACCGGGTTGTTCAAGCTCGGTAACTGGACGATTGATTGGTTGCTTAATGATATCCTGGGGGGGGGGGGGGTAGTAGAGGGGTTCTGGGACAAAAGAGGGCTTATTTTTTGACCGTTGTTTTCTTGGGGCAGGTGATGCTAGGCCTCCATGACGCTTTTGACACGAATTAAAACGCTAGAATCTACACGGGATTAATTTTGTCGAATCATTAACATTAAGCGGTAAAAACAAACTTAGACTTCAACCAAATGCAATCATATCAAACGTTTATTCAAGAGAAACCTTAAGCCCCGGGCGTTTAGATGTAGATCACCATTCGACAAGTAGCGACGCAAATACTTCAACTTGACTCCTACTGAAGGAGGGCTAAGCCCGAAACGTCTCGGATTATTAACCTTTTGTGGCACTTTTTATGTCTTTTATTGAAATAACTCTTGAATATTCTGCTAAGAGCCACACAGCAAACAAAATTTTATTATTTTCATTTATCCGGTTTATGCATTACTGCAGAATCGCGTCGCTCGCGTTCTGACTTTCTCTAATTATGACTGCAGTACCAGTGAATTATTTCAAAATTTAAAGTGGTCGGAACTTGTCCATCAGCGCGCAGTTAGTAAAGCAATAATGATGCATAGCATTGTAAATAACACTGTTCCAGAATATCTGACCTCCCGTTTTGTTCGTCGCTGTGATTTAACTAGTTATAACCTTAGAGAGAATGAATACAAGCTTGCTGTTCCGCAACCCCGTACTGAATTTTACAAAAGAAGTCTTTCTTACAGCGGTAGTGTGTTATGGAACGGCTTGCCTCTGGAGGTGCGGCAACTGACATCCCCTAGTATATTTAGAGGGGCATAGTCACGAGGATTTCGAAGATTTCTGGTCAAAACTGTGCTAAAATTATCGGTAGCTATCTTTATCCATGCCCAAAATTGTGTTTGAACATTTAAAGGAACATATTAACGTAACTTCATCAACAGAAAACAAACCATGACCTTTTAATACCGTTTTTATGTCAACACGCTGAAAAAATTTGAAAAGTTTAGCCTAATTTTTTCAAATTGCAATCCATTTCCATCCGTGCCATCCGTAGCAACAGACAACAGAAAATAGTTTCCGTGAAGTAATTTGGTAACAAAACTAGACCATTATTTGTAGACGTTCGTTGATGTGAAGACATATTTTTGATTTTTAAAGTGAACTAAAATAGCGTGACCATGCCCCTTTAAGGGAAAATTAAGAGACATAAATTTCGATTGACAAATAATTTAACTAGCGATATTCTGTTTTTACACACGGCCTCCTTGAAAAGCAGGTGTTTTCTTTTCATCTTTATTATTTTAGTTTCTTTTATCTTATTTTTCAGATTAGTTAGGAAGTTAGTTTTTTTCTATACTTTAATGTAAATGTATACCTGAAGGAAATACCGTGTTTAAATAAAGTTACCTTACCTTACCTTACCTGTATTCAGTGTAAAATACCGAAACTGCGAGGGCTGTAGAAGGTTTAATTCTTGTGGGTTTCATTTTTGCTATAATTTATGTTAAGAATCCAGTGGCTCACAAGTTAACTCCATCTTGTAAGGGCCCGTCTTTGATAATTAAACTACAGGTTTCCTTGTTTGATGTCTAAGTTTTCGGGGAATTTACATGACATTGGATTCCATCGTATCACTCACAAACATTGCAACCCTGCTAATGACATCGCGAAAAAAATGAAAAGAGTTTGTTGTCTCATGTAATGATATGAGTGTGTTAGCTGATCAAGGGTTGGTTGATTTTGGTGGTTTTGCTTTTCGTTTTTGTAGATCAAGGTCATTCACACGGTGAATTGAATGAATTTGCTGAGTACCGTGATGCTGCTGCAATTTTCCAACAGCTCCGCCATCAGACCGCCATACATTATTCTTCTGAACCAGCCGACTGTCCACCAAATCTGAGTGCCAGAGGAGTTTCTCGCGCGCAAACGACAACCGATATAAGAAATAGCACTAGAAATCTTCTGGTACTCAGGGTACACCATACTTCGTACCAGCCAAGAATCCGACGGAAGACATACAAGTGGAGATAAGTGAAAGTCCTTGTGGGTTGGGAGGGAGGGTTAATTAATACGCTGGATAAACCTTAAATGCGACCGAAGCTACACCCGCTTTGCACGGATCCGGCTTAATGTAATGAAGTAATTAATTTATTAATTTAGCCCCGGGTTGGGTTGGTCCTCCCCTTAGGACTTTTGTGGGTCAGTCGGCGTTTTCATGACTTCCGGCCTATTTTCGAAGTTCGAACTTTTTTCAAACTACGGTTGTTTTCGATCCTCGGTCGATATATTTTCAGACTTCGTTCGACCAGATGCCTTTTTTATCGATAGCAGCACGCGCGATTTCCCACTTAGACAAGTCGCGAAAGTTTCTGTTCACAATTTTTCAAAACGTTCCTCTTAATTGCAGTTGTAGCGCTGTGATCAACGGGAACTTTCCGGAAAGGTTTATCCACACTTTTTAAAAATGTAGGAAACTAGACAAACTATTAAACTCGGGAGACTGTTTTTTTTTTGTTCTCGGTAGTTTTATAGTTTGTCGGAAGTAGTAGTTAGCGGGAGTTATGGGATAGTGCACAGTTTAATCCACTTACAAAGTGAAATCGTATGCACGATTCAAGCAGAGAATAATACACACATGTTCAGGATGAGGATTTACACGCGCCAGGAGAACTGAGTCGACGAAATAGTTCATGAAAAAGGCTTGAGAGGCTGATATCGCAAAGCTGGCAGCTTTTAACACTCAGGCATCTGAAAAGTGACTGTTTGTTAATGTTGCCCTGTGAAATGAGTCTTTTCAAGAAAGACCTGCATTGCACCTCGCAGGCATAGCGTCTGCAAATGGCAGGCGTAGGTGGACTTCATTTCAATGCCAACAACATTTGGATACTGGTAATGACTGGAGCAGCCAACAACGATTAATTGAACTGTGATTATTGTTTACTGAATAAAGTCATTGTTGTTGTTCTTTTGTTGATGATGGTACTTTTGCTTTCTTCAAACGTTTTCACGTCATCCTATAAAATTCTGTTATACAACGTAAGTTTCAAACTGATCGTTATGATTTTCTAGCCTCTTGTACCGTCCTCCGATCCCATAGGCTCTTCTCTTCCGATGCCGTTGTTCTGGTGACCCCGGAAGTAAGAGTGCCATGAGGGTCGAGGGAGTGGAACAAGAAACTTCTTATTTGAACAATATTACTCGGGTTTTTAAACTATTATCTTGTGAAAATAAACGCAGTAAACCTCGGTCAGTTTGGAAAAATGTTGTATTTCGGGAGAAACAGAACTCGTCATGTTTGCTTTTTTCGTTCGTTTTGGTTCAGATTTGTTCGCCTTTGATTTGATTCGGTTTTTTTCGACTTCGATTCGATATTCGTCAGCGAAAGAAAAGGCCTGGTATCGACAACCATTCGTTAGCAGGCCGTGAATGTCCCCCCATGCCACAGGGTACCCTGAGTGTTCTAAACTCGGAACGTGTCAAGTTTTATGGACACAGGAACACTACTCGGTTTACCTTGGCACTAAATTTTTCTGTAGGTGCGCATCCCCTCATGTCTTAACTTAGGTCCTGTGATTTTTTCTGTAATTGTAAGTAATGTCAAAGCATAGCTATAGGTTGTATTTTTCAATGACAGAAATGACTAACAATCGCTCTTTTGCTGTGATAACTGGCTTTCTCGGCAAGTGATTTTGTTGCAGTACATTAAGGTGAAGCAATCGACTGCTACTAAGCAGCAAAATATTGTATTGTATGTTTTATTCAATGGAAGGATAACTGCAATAAAAAATTAATGTTTGCTGTGGTCTCTGTTCTTTACTTCCAATAAATATTAAAGTATCGATAGCGCCAACTGCAGCAATTTGGCTGTTAAGAAATCATCATTTTGGCGTGTACTTTGCGATCTTCCCTCCATAACCTTAAAATCCATGATAGAATAATCTTCGATTTCTAAACTGGCTTTGCCTAATAGTCTTAGTTTCAATTAGCACTGTAATTATCCTATTGGAAATAAAAGCATGTTTTGCCTGCATATTGAGTATGTGGCTCTTCACTGGGTAGTTTCTACAACCAACCTCACCTTTCCTGGTGATTTATTAGTCGCCGCGGGAGTACCATTTTTTCGAAACCTGGAGGAAGATTACACTGCTTTACGGACAATACGATGCATCAGTTCTGAACGTCATTTTTGATGACTAGTTTTTCGAGTTTCGAGGTCATCTTCTCTTCTAAGTGCGCTTTGGTTTCTATGGTAACAGATACGACAGATACGCACGTTAAATCGAGTACCTCGTCATTCTTATCTTTCAGCTAAAAGGTACGCAATTTTGGAAATTACCATTTTTTTATTATACGATTTTTCAACAACTAAAAGTTTGTCTTTCAATCCAGCACAGTTGACGCATAGCGAGGCATCTTGGCATTTTTAGCAGTTTATCAACAGGAAAGGTGAGAAAAAATATTTTTATATACCGTCTTGTAACTAAGCGTGGGGGGGGGGGGGGGGAACGGAGCGGAAGTTAATATAGTCTTACCTTCTATACTTGAAGGGTGTGGGCCAGTCCCAAACTCTCGCTACAAGTCCCTTTGGAGGTAGGGTTGGGAGGGTTTATGTACTGAAAGAGTTTCATTCGCGAGTAACAGCCCCCTTGTAAAATGGCCCCGAGCACGAAAGAATTGTATTCAAAAGTTCAGAATTGAATGTAATGCAGACTGACAAGCGAGCAACGGATTTAGAATTGATAAACTAATTTAGAATTTTACGGTAAAGTTTAATTGATTTATAGTAACAACTTTGAAATTAAATTCCAATTTGCAATTATCAGAAAGTGATCTTCAAAGGTTTGTTAAATTAAAAGACGTCCGTTAAAGAGGCTTGCACAGAATTTAGCAGTAACATTTTCAAGTCATTCACAAGCCTTTGTTTCGCCAGTTTGTAATTTCTGGGTTTTCTTTTAGCACCCACGTGACCAATGATTCTCTTGTCCAGCTCTGATGATACTACTTCGCTGGAAGTTGATGGATACTTTGACAATAAATGGTGAGTGGAATTTTTTATGTAGTTTTTTCTTGGGGGGAGGGGGGGGGGAGAGGGGACGCATTAAGTAAACCTCAAACTCAGACGGGACGACACGTGCTTTTTATTGAGCTTATGTTCGTTATCAAATTAAACTATTTGATTGTTGCCCTGAGTCTTGATTGTGCTCCGTTTGGGTTTCGTTCGCGGCTTTTTGGTCTTTCTTCGGTCTTTTTTCGTTTTGCGAAGTTTTCTCTTAGTCGATGGCAGTTCGATCGGCGACCTCTATTTGGATATGCACACCACTTCGGTCCTTCTGCATTTGTATCGTCACCATCGTTATTCATGGTACTTTTGTTGGAAAAAAAATATAATTCACTTACCTGGCTGATGATTTTTTTGGGTAAAGAGGTGATTCACATTCAGTTTAGTTCATCAGTAGGCAAGAACAGGAACAATAGCACTGTAAATTTGTCATGAAAATAAATAAACACTTCTTCGATTGCCTGATCATTTGTCTTTTATTGGGTGGACTCTCATTGCACGAGTGATACTCAGTTAATCATAACTATTGAATTAGTTTCTGATCACTATTTGTGGTATAATTTTTACCGTGTTCTTTTACGAATAAGAGAATCTGATTGGCTGAATTGTCGTTTTCTATTTTTTTTTGCTTTTTGTAACGACATATATATAATTGTTTTCCGCTTTAGACTACTCGACGTCCTCGTTTTCTTTGCGCATCGTCGACTATTCGCTGATTGAAACTTAGCGCAATATAATTGTTAAGTATAACCAATAGAACTGTTACTACGTTTTTGGAATAAAACATTCATTGATTTGCCCCAACTGCGTTTGTTCGTAATTACTGGGTGTAACCTTGAGATTTGTCTTGATTAAATTCATACTAGCAACGTCTTATAAAGAACCCGGTCTTGTTTGGCTTTTACCGTAAGAACCTATAACATTAAAAACAAAATCATATTTTATTTCCCGGGACTTTGTTGGATTCTGCAGATTTGCCTTAATTTAAATATCAGCCGACGAGTGGTCTTTTTCCTCGCACATTCTTGTGTGTCAGTTTTGAGAGTGGATCATTTAGTCTTTGACATCAGTTAGCGTCACCAAGTCTGTCTATGCCTGATGGTTTTTTTTAACCAGCGTCATTTTTATGGCTGTCTGGGTCCCATTAGCAGTCACGGAAGTTTTACGATTGCCTTTTTACTTAATTTTCGCCTTACACGACGAGTACATGGTCTATTTCTTCGTCTTTCTCTTGCGTGTCAATTTCTGGAGCGAAACATTTTGCTATCGACATTTTGGCGTCACGAAGTTCATCTCCGCCTGATGGTTTTCTTTAATGGGTCGTTTTATACCTGTGTGGGTCGCCTTTTCAGTTTACTCTTCACGGAAGTTTAATGATCTTCTTGTCTTCAATTCTTGCCGCTGTTTGTTGTCTACTGAGTCTATCACACCGCCCACCATACAGAAAAATAAATGACGGACGAGCAGAAATGGAAATTCCAAACATTCTCGTTTTTCACATGTGCTTCAGCTGGCAAGGTAATTGAATTGAGCTTTGTCGGCGTTGTGAATCTGTTCTAGCAGCTAAAATTAATTTGTTTGATAATTTTTGCACTGCAGCGAGACCACTGAGCAAGAACGAGGGCAATTGACCCGCAAAGAGAGAAAGAAGGATGGCTTTAGATCCACCCAATTAGCATTCTTCCTTTGAAGTAGGTACCTTTAGTTTCTTACAAAGAGCCATTGGTTGGGGGAGAAAATAATGGCTAGCTAAGGTCTCTTTGCTTTCTTTGTTTTGCTGTTTTGTGTTTTTCTTTTTTGTTTCTTTTTATTCTCGAAATAGAATGCTGATGTGCCTCTCCAATGAACAAGAGTGAAGCCGGTCCCTTGAGCAGTCTACTTTTAGGTCAGATGTTCACTAGGGGTTGCCTGGGTTTCATAGAAATGCCTTATTGATACTAATAGTACAAGTAAGGTAATATTTTCCATTACTTTTTTGCGTTTCCATGTCGTCAGTTCCAAGAAACTACTCACGAGAACTTATGCTTAACTTGTCGCCCGAGATACTGAAGGGATCTGGATTCGAATTCATTGATTTTTGTCCTGGATAATATTCTCGTCCTACATCGTTCTTCATTGAGTGACGTGTTTTGGAGTACTGTAGGAACACGCGGGAAAAACTACACGCACGGTGAATGAGGCTGTTTAAGTTCTACTGATCTTGCGCTTCAGGAACAAATCCACGAAAAAACTTTACATTAGATGTGTTTTTAGCTTGGGTGGTAGGCGCCAAATGGTGATGGAAACGGGGTATTTAAGAGTGCGAGAGGAAAAAGGGGGTAAGCTGACCCCTTCCCGCGCCTTCTGCGCTCAGCTCTTAAGCTCGCTAATTTCCCCTCCACCTCTTCCCTTTTGGCACCTACCATGCTATCGTGCTGAAATAAAGGCTGTCTGTCTGTCTGTCTGTCTGTCTGCAGGTTAGATGAGTTTTTGATACAATTCTAGAGTTTGCTCCAATTAGTGTGTTTCATCCCAAGACAGATTGGATAGCGACGAAGATGCTACGATGAAACGCACTTTCTAATGTGGATCCGTGCCAGCATTTAAGAAATTTTAAAATTTAGGGTGGGTCCGTATCACCTCAACTCTTCCTATACTTTGCAAAAACTAGAAACAATTGTTTGTTTGTTTTTTGCTTCTTTGTTTGTTTGTCTGTGTGTTTTGTTTCGATCGGCAGCAAAGTACGAGAATGAATACGAAAAATAGAGGGCTGAATCCGTTGCAGAACGTTAAACCGGCTGGAATTTTACAAACATCACAAACTTGAGTTTACAAACATCTTTCTATATCGACGACCTTAGTCATGACCACTGGCGTCATTTGTACCAGTAAATCAGTGGATTAGACAACAAACTAGTAGCTAGGTAGCAAGAGGTAGTTTACAGTAAGAGTTTGGCTCTTGTTGTACTTGAAAGAAAGAACACTGAGGAACATGGCTGGGTAACGAATTCCTTCTGTCTACCGTACCTTCTAAAGTAAAGTCTTTCAGGTCGGCTTGGCTATAACTTACTTCGACGAAAAACCTCCCGCGTAGCAATAGCTTTAAATTAGCTTAGGTGATATGAAGAACAATAAGCGAGTTGTAATCCAGAATGTTTGCAGCTCTGTGCTCTCTTACATGATTACTCGCCGGAAAATTTTTTACGGTTTTATGGAGTGAAACGCGACTTATGTGTCACGTGTCAGTACTGGTATGTGAGGAAAATGTTATGCGAGTGGCCATTCCTGGTGTAACAAGAAATGTAATATCAGCAAGTTGACATCGGTTGTACTAGTCTTCTTTCTGGCAAGAACTCTTTAAGAACTTAGAACGTTCAGGCAAATCAGTGCAGTGTTTAGTCTAGAAATGCAAGAACACTCGCCAGTAGTAACCACAATTAATGATACGTTTAACGTTGCAGTAGAAGTTTATGGCACTCCTCTCCGTAAAGAAAACTTACAGGATCAAACGGGGTGACATTCAGTGTATTAGACCAATACGAAATGGACCTCCCTGACAGTATTTGACTGTGTAAACCTTTAGGAAATTAAAATATCTTATTGTGTGAAAATTTCCAGACATGTTAGTTTTGCGAACTGCTTTAAAACGTGATATAGTTTAAGGATTTTCTTCTTCTTTGTTTAGATATATAAAAACCTCGAACATTTGTTTTATGTGTAGTTAACCTTTGCATTCTATTTGTTGTTTGGATCTAGGCTATAAAATTTAGGACGAAATTGAGACCAAAGATAATTATTTTGTAACAAATCTTTTTTGGACCTTGACTCTTTCACTCTCCAAACTCAAGGCCATCCAATAAAAAAAGAAAGGCTGCTATTCAATTTTGATTCTGTGAAAGGTTAGGCTAGACGGCAGAATTTTGTCCGCAAACTCAAATGTCAAACCGAAGTTATTTACACTGTCATTCGTGTGGCTTGGAATCGGAGTGAAAGGGTCAAACTCGCATGTTTTTCTCTTTTTCCTCATTCATCGCAACACTATTTATTTTTATGCCAATAAAGACTATTAAGTTACCAAAGCAAGAGACCTTTCCTCCGGCGGCTTACCGACGAAGGCTTTGCAACCTGTGTCTTGTTTTTGTGTTTACGAAGTCATTGCACAGGCTCTCTATCGAGGAGGCGTTGTTCAACCCTTGCCTTTCAATAATTAGCCTCCCACGCAGTCGTTTTTGGGGGAGTCGTATTACCCTCCTCCCCACAAGGGGAGGAGGGTAATACGACCCCCATAAAAACGACTGCGTGGGAGGCTATTCAATAATGGGCCATTTTAATGATGGTGTCGTTTTAGTACATCTACCAATTTCCTTCAGTTTTTGTCTTCTCGGTCAAAATTAGGGCTACATTTAAACCTCACTTAGGATTACAAAATTAAATAAGAACATAGAAAACTAACAGACTCAGTGTAGTTGTAACAAAATGGCGCCATCGTGAAAATGGCCTATTCAGTGTCAATTTCGTTTGGAAGTTATTATGAATGGCTGCCATTACCTTATTACAGGAAAGTCGACGCCAAATTTTGGATGACTTGGACATTAAAACATCGTTTATTTCATTTGTCTATTAAAAGAAAGAAAGTTTGTCTTCAAGGTCGCAAAAATATAGTAACGTAATATAACGCTTTTCATACAAGCAAATACTTCCTGTAAGAAGGTAAATTGAAAGGGAAAAGAGTTTCGAAAAATGTTTTTCAAACTACTTAAAAAATGTTCCCCAATCCCCACCCCTTTATACCTAATTCAACAAAGGTTGCTTTGGGCATTGGGCAATCGCGCATTGGGAAGCTATTGTTTGGCGGTCACTCAAGCAAAGCATTCCATTGTGTTCCGTATGCCCAAATGCTCAATGCCCAATTGCCAATGACCAATTACCAAAGCAACCTTTTTTGAATTAGGTATATAACTTACACTCATTAATAACCTGAATATGGACTCCACAATAATAATAAACTTTACCATAACAAGCACTCAACAATAATGGACACACCGTTGTAACATGTACCCCACGATGAAGGACATCCACCGTTAGTATTCACCCCACAATAAAGGACACCCCACTTCAACATCAACCTCACAATAATGGACACCCACTATAACATACATAGACACACACCATAACATACACTACACAATGATGAACACCCAATATAACCTACACTACACAATGATGGACACCCACTATAACATACACCACACAATGATGGACACCCACGTTAACATGCACTACAAATGATAGACACCCATGATAACATGCACTACACAATGATGGACACCCACTATAACATGCACTACACAATGATGGACACCCACTATAACATGTACTACACAATGATGGACACCCACTATAACACACTACACAATGATGGAAACCCACTATAACATACACCACACAGGGATGGAAATGGACTATAACATGCACTGCACAATGGTGACACCCAATATACCATCCACCCCAAATGGGCACCCCACTACAACGTATACTAGGCAATGGACACCCCACTACAACATGCACTACACAATGATGGACACCCACTATAACATGCACTACACAATGATGGACACCCACTATAACACACTACACAATGATGGAAACCCACTATAACATACACCACACAGGGATGGAAATGGACTATAACATGCACTGCACAATGGTGACACCCAATATACCATCCACCCCAAATGGGCACCCCACTACAACGTATACTAGGCAATGGACACCCCACTACAACATGCACTACACAATGGACACTCCACTACAACGTACACTACACAATGGACACTCCACTACAACGTACACAACACAATGGACAAACACTACAACATACACAACACAATGGACACCCACTATAACATGCACTACACGATGGACAGCCACTACAAGATACACTACCTAATGGACACCCGCTATAACATGCACTGCACAATGGACACTCACTACAACATACACAACACGATAATGGACACCCCACTTTACAGGCACTACACAATGGACACCCATTACAACATACACTTCACAATGGACAACCCCAGTATAACATGCACTACACAATGGACACCCCACTATAACATGCACTACACAATGGAAACCTACTTGAACACACACTGCACAATGGACACCCCACTATAACGTGCACTACACAATGGACACCCCACTATAACCTGCACTACACAATGGACACCCCACTATAACCTGCACTACACAACAGACACCCACTATAACATACAGTACACAATGGACACACCACTACAACATGCACTACACAATGGACACCCGCTACAACATGCACTACACAATGGACACCCCACTATAACATGTACTACACAATGGACACCCCACTATAACATGCACTACACAATGGACACCCACTATAACATACAGTACACAATGTACATACCACTACAATGCGTACTACACAATAATAATAATAATAATAATAATAACTTTATTAACGTGTCAAAACTGTAGTAGCTGAGGGGAAAAGTCCCCTCTACTAATTGTGGACACCTAACCTGCCTAACTAAAAACGTAATTAATATATATAAAATGGAAAATATTTATATACATTTAAAAAAAGCCTAATTACAACAATTAACTAAGCTAAAAAAACTGTAAAATCTGTTTCTTCAACTATATTAAAATATAAAAATAAAAATTATGTTAAAAATAAAAATTGTGTTATGTAATGTTGGCGGCCAATCATTCTTGGCATAGGTTGCAGCCTCGACAATCACTGACATTTGCAGCCAGCGCAGTGAGGTCCCGATCACGTATAACGTTCTTAAATTGCTTCAAAGAGGGTAAATTTCTTAGTCTAGGAGTGAGATCATTCCAAAGTTTGGGCCCTAGGTAACGAAGTGAGTGTTTTCCATATGTTACCGAAGAGAATCGAGGTTGAACAAATTCTCGTTTTCTTAAATTATATAAGCCACTGTCTAATTGGAAAAGATTACAGAGTCTCTCTGACAGCAATTTATGCTTAATTTTATACATGAAGATGGCAATGTCCTGTAATCGCCTGTTGTACAACGATGGTATGTTTGCTTTTGTCAGTAGTTCCTCATAGCAAGATTGTTTATCCTTAAATACTGTCCTAAGTCCTCTTTCTTGTACGCGTTCAAGCTTTCTCCTGTCGCTAGCCTTGCAGAAGTGCCAGGTGAGGTGACAGTAAGTTAGGTGTGGTAAAATGGCAGCTTTATATAGTTGCAGCTTTGCTTCTGTTGGTATCAGGTTTTTCAGTCTCATAAGGACTCCAATCCTTTGACTTGCTTTCTTACACACGTTGTTGATATGGTGGTTAAAGTTTAGCTTACTATCTATCGTCACTCCCAAAAGGTTCAGCTTCTCTGTCGACTCGATTTCATTTCCTTGAACGCTCAAGGTCAGATTTGTTATCTCTCTTTTATTCTGCACTGTCATGGTTTTGTATTTGTTATAGTTACCCTTGAGCATGTTGTCTTCATACCATTTAGAAGCCTTACCTGCATTCCTGCTAAGTGATGACTTTACGTTTGCGAGATCCTTTCCTGCTTCGTAAATCTGATGGTCATCCGCGTACATAGAAAGGTTCGATTTAATTTCATAGGCCAGGTCGTTCTGGAAGATGTTCCAAAGAAGTGGCCCTAACGCAGATCCTTGTGGGCATCCTCTGTTTATCACTTGCCAAGAACTTGTCTGTGATCCCATTCTGATTCTGTTTTGTCGGTTGGAGAGATACGAGCGTAGAAGATTGACGGTGTTTTCCTCAAAACCATAGGCTCTTAACTTGTTAAGCATGAGTCGCGGGTGGAGTGAGTCAAATGCTTTTGACATATCCGTAGATAAAACAGCTACACATTGGTGCCCGTCCCTCGCAAGTTTCCATTGTTCCACCAGGGAGACAAGGGTTGTCTCGCAGCTATGAGATTTGCGGTAAGCGGTAATGCAATCTGATAGGCGACTTTCGAATTGAGAAGTGATTTGTTTGCTAATCAGCTGCTCAAAGACTTTGTCCACAGCAGAAAGGACTGTAACCGGTCTGTAGTTTTCTTTGTCGAGTGGATCGTCTTTCTTAAGGACAGGTATCCATTCTCCCCTTTTCCATTCACTTGGCCACTTTCCACTGGAGATGCAGGAGTTATATAACTTAGTGAGGGGTGTGGCTAGTTCCTTTGCTCCCAGTTTCAATACTTTAGCCGGGATAGTATCATTACCCGTTGCCTTATTTGTTTTAAGCGATTGTAGTGCACACAATACTTGCGTTGTGTTGGTAGGCTCAACAGTTATTACTTGTTCATTTTGACAATTTGATCTAATCCGAGCTAGACTTGGGTGATTGCATAGTTGTTTCTCTGATTGCTGAGCCCTGTCTCCGCCAATACTGTCGGCAAGGGTGGCAAAGTGACATGCTAGAGTCTCGGCAACGGTTGTTTGATCACAGACTACAGTGCCGTTAACTTTGAGGTTAATTTCTGCTTGTTTGTCAGTACAAGTCTTCGATCCCAAAAACGGTTTAAGGGTTTTGAAAAATTCTTTTGGATTTGTCGTTAGGTCATTGGCTTTCTTTTTCCAATATTGTTT